>ML849174.1:18517-51585 GCA_009831015.1 Picea engelmannii
AGGCTCTGAAACCGAAGCATCAAGGAGTATCTGATTAGGTGGAAGGATTTACCCATTGAGGATGCCACTTGGGAGCAAGAGCACGTGGTTAGAGAATCAGGTTTGGAATTGCTTGAGGACAAGTAATTTCAAGTAGGGGAGACTGTAATGTGCCCCACCTCTTAGAGAGGTAATGAGGAGACTCAGTGGCCTGGGCAGCCCCACTAGATCATAGTCTCACACTGAAGGGGGGAAAAAGTCAAGAAGTTGAAAGTTATATTTTTAAGTTGACTTAAGAAAGGAAAAGAAAATGAGTAAAAGATAACTCAACAGAAGAATAGAATATTAACCCTGGGAGTTAACTTAACTCAACAGAGAATTAGAAGGAAAAGTATAAGTAAGAGGCCGGGGTGCACCTATTACTCATTATGGTTTTGGATTAGCATTTTCTATTGCTCTTGAGCATTCAGTTTGGGGGTTTTACTGTACAAACCCTTGTGAACAACTCATTGGTGAAATATCCACTCACCTTGTTCCACAGATTGGTCTCGGGGATGAAAGACTCCTCCACACCATTCTAGTCTCAGGGCCAGTTTATCGAGGGAGGTTCGATCTAGCTTATCCTAAGGGCCTAGGGCCATTTCGACAGTTGGGTTTTGTTTGCAGGGGCAGGACCATCAGTTTGAGGACTTTTCTGGAGGGTTATCATCATTCTATATTTGTCTGCAGATTGGGATGTTGTGGAGCCATAGGGGACGTCCTGTGATTCAATAAAACTCAGATCTAGGGAGCTTTTCTTGAGATTTGAGCCCAAAACTTCTCCCATGGGGTTATCATAGCCTGATATATATTCTTGGAGAGTTTCAGAGCATTTGGAGGCCTCCTTCATCAGGGTCGAACCAACTAGGGTTTCAGTCATCTAGTGGGGCACACCATTCAATGAAGAATTCAGATCTACGGGGTTTGAGAGTGGATTTGGGAATTTGAACATCTGGGTTTTCCTTACAGTTGCCCGATCTATCATTTGGAATATTTCTTGGGATGATTGGACACCTTTGGTAGCAGGGCAAAATTATTCAAGGCTTCAACATTCTAGCAGGATGGGGCGCTTTCCAGCTTGGAGGTTGAGCATTAGTGCGGCTCATATCTGCTTGATTTAGTCTTCATTGTATATCCAGCCTTTGGAGGATTATTTTGTATTGTCAAGAGAATTTTGTAGCAGCTCATATCTATTGCTTGTATGACCATCTGAGGTTTATACCAGATCGACCATCTATTGTATTGATCTTACATTGCTCATAATAAAAAGGTCAGATCTTTGCTTGTGCTTCTACATCTTGAATATATTGTGATCTTCATGAATCTTGTATCCACTTAATAACTCAATAAATTAGTAGTAGTTAGTGATTCCAAGAAATAATTTACCTTGGGATCATTTCATCTCAACTCTTGCATCTTTGTTTCCAATAATCTGATCTGAAGGATGATTCTTCTGTACTGATTTATTGGGTGTCTTTGGAGAAAATTGTTGAACTTGATCTTCTACTTCTGTCAGATTCTCTTAATATTCCTATTCTAATTGTTTTTCATCTTCTACTTGTTCTTCTAAGGGTTGTCTTAGCATCAGAAGTCAATCCTAGATTGCGGCAAAAGCAGAGCCCAACACCCATCAGTTTTATGTGACAAATAATTTAATAGGGTGGTCGAATGGATGGAGACACAGGAAGGTATCACTTTAACTCCGAAAATCGGGCCTGGTATGTAAAACAAAAGAGGTCTTGATCTAACTTCTGTCAGTGGGTTGATTATAAAATGAGCAGATGGAAGACTTGGTAGGAGGAGCGAGCAAGACTTCCTTAGGCATAAGGCTTTTCAACAGGTTGAGGGGGGAAAACTCAGAATACAATATCCTCTTTGTTCAGAGTTTCAGAGGAACTGAAAGGTGACTTGGCTGGATCTTCCAATTCCAAATCATTCAGCGTTGAGAAAATACAAGAACTAATTAGAAACAATGCAACTATTACAATGATCCAACCTACATCATCCTATAACAACGCAAATCGACTGGATCCTCCAATTCCGAGCTGTTCTATCACAATGTTAATAGAGAGGTGGAAAGAGGTTGACATTCATTAAACAAGAAGTCTCAAGTGCCAATACATAACTAGAGAAACTAGTGTTTCATCAAACCTTACAATCGGGAGCCTTGCCCAACCATCGACCCTTACAAAAATGGAAAAAATGCCTACATATACTCACAGCAAAACAACAATAGCGAAAACGATACATTGCATTAAAAAAATTTCGTCTTCATGTCTACTTGCAGTCTACGTATGCAATCTCTGAGCGATCGTGAAATTATGATAGACACAATCAGATTCTTGGCCACCCTGTAGATGAATTGACATGCCTTTAATCCTTTGCCAGACTTTCCATTAATAGTGGAGACGATGTCTAACCACCTCCAACAACTTCAATAACTGCTTCCTTGGGATCGGGAATGGCCTAGCCAACTCTACACTCTTGGGATGTGGAGGTCTTCTCACGGTTCCACTTGGATTGGCTGAACGTTCTAATGGAAGAGGCATGGAGGCTGGTGCAAAGACTAGGGAACACAATTGGAAGTGGTAGATGAGTGGTGACCAGACAGGGATGAAGGGAAACAACGAATGTGGAGGCGATGAGAACATGATTGATCCAAGGAGGACGCATCACTTATGGCGGGACGATGTGGATGGGAGCGAGACAGATGTCGGAGGACAAGGAGGAGTGAAAGGAAGTGGGCCATGTTATGCGGACAAGTGGAGAATAGATGTCAGGGGAGAAGATGACACAGGAGGTGACACGATAGGAGGGGGCCCCCATAACAATACCATTTCATTCTGGACCCCCNATAGATGCATGCCCAATTCCAGACCCCCCCCCCCCTCCGTTAAAGGTACAACGACAAGGGGGGTCTGGAATGAAACTTCAGCCGCAGATCTAGGCAGGAAGATCTTGATCGTCCAAACCTTCCTGCTCGTTAAAATGATGTGCTAGCCCCTTTTAAAATTTTGTGATAAACGGTTTTTCCACATCTCTTGTTTTTCCCAAGGGGACACTTCCCTTAGGAAAATACTTCGTACATGATTGTGAGCTAACATTAGGCTCCATGGGGGATGGAACGCCTCTTGTGGGCTGCCGAGAACTCTTATGTAGCTTCAGTGCCTTGCTGTTGGGATATGGAGTCATTGTTTAAACATAAAGATAAAAGAAAAACAATATTTACAAATGCATAAGAGACATGTGTGACTCAAGAGAAACATCTCTTTAGGAAATGCCCATTCACAGGGCCATTGAAAACTTCTTGACCCTTCAAATCCTGTAACCTGTAGGTATTATTTGAAATTACTTTAGAGATTTTGAAAGGCTCGACCCATAGGGCTTCAAATTTTTTGTGCTTTCCCTTGTCTTGCTTAGGAGCATCCCATTTCAGTACCAGATCTCCCATCTGGAAATCTCCTTTTTTGGCCTTCCTGTCAAAAACTTGCTTGATCTTCTGTTGATGGTCCTGAATTCTGTTTATCACCTGCTCTTTGGCCTGTTGAACCTCTACCAGTTGATGAATTCTTCTGATCATATCATCAGGCTCTCCTTGATAATCCTGGAGGAATTTTGCTACATGTATGGCTAGCTGAGAAGGAAAAACGACTTATGTTCCATAAACCAATTGGAAAGGGGAGATGCCTATGGATCTCTTTGTGGTCACTCGATCAGCCCATAGAGTGAATTTCATCTTTGAATCCCAGGCCTTTTTGTTGTCCCTTGACAGTCTTTTGAGGATCCTTATCATGCCTTTGTTGGAGGACTCAACTAAACCATTGCCCTGGGGATAGTATGGGGTGGAGTGAATCAGTTTGATCCCAAATTGCTCACAAAATTTGACTAATCATTCAACTTTGAAAGATGCTATGTTATCAGTAACAATCTTGCTTGGGATGTTGAATCTTGTCATGAGGTCTTCCAGGAACCCAATGATTATCTTGTGGGAAGCACTCCTGGTTTGGATAGCTTCTATCCACTTGGTAAAGAAATCTGTGGCAGTCAAGATCCATCTGTGTTGTCCAATGGAAGCATGGTGGATCTCCCCAATAAAGTCTAGGCCCCGCTATTGGAAAGGTCCCAAAACAACCACAATTTATAAAGGCAGAGATTTAAGTTGTTGCTTTCCTGAGAACCTTTGGCATTTGATGCAGGCTCTGACCTCTCTGTAGATGTTAGTGAATAAGGTGGGATAGTAGTACCCAGCCCTGAGGATTTTGTAGGCTGTTCTTTTATAGAAATGGTGCCCTCCACATAGGCTATCATGAAATTCAAAAATGACCCTTTGAGCCTCTTGTGGATTCATACATTTTAAAAGCACCCCCAGGGGGTCTTTCCAATATAAAACTCGATCAACAAGGCAGTATTTGACTGCTTTGAGCTTTAGAGTTCTTTCCTTGCTTCTTTGCAGGCCATCAAGAGGCCACAACTCTTGCAGAAAATATATGACATCCTTGTACCAAGGACATCACGCCAATGGGGGTTCCGCCTGAGGGTCTGCATCAGACAACTGATTCTATTGATTTTTTGAGCATTCATTAATGAAACTTACCCCCAAAGCTTTGAAATTTGTTTCAGCCAACAACTTGGCTAAACCTTGACCTTTGATCAATTTGGTAGGCCTTATATCTAGATAAAACTCAAGGATATCGGCTATCCATTTACTCCTCCTCCCGTCTATGTCATGCTGAATAAGAATGTCCTTTACAATAGCTGAGGGGACATAGGCAATGATTTTTGACTGTAGGACATAGACTCTAAAATATTTGAGGGATTTCACCAGGGCATAGGCCTGCTTCTCCATGATATCGTACCTAACCTAAACATCCCTTAATTCTCTGCTAAAATAGTTATAGGCTGCTCCAGCCCTGCATCATTTTTTTACAGTAAAATAACAGCAAATGTGTCAGATAAAGAAAAGGAGAAAATAAGGAAACCCTTTGAGTAATCAGGACTGATAAGCAAAGGAGCTTCATTCAAGGATTTCTTTATCTGCTCAAAGGAATTTCGAGCCTCGGAAGTCCACCTTACTTCATTTCCCTTTCTCAACATGGATGTTATGAGCTTTAACATCTCAGCAAAGTTAGAAACGAATATCCTTAGAAAATTAATTTTACCAAGGAAAGAATGGACTTCTTTCTTGGATCTTGGGATTGACAAGGCTTGGATTGCTTCAAATCTTCTAGGATCAATCTTGACTCCTACTACTAATACTATGTGGCCCGGTAAATGTCCCTCTTTCATGGAGAACATAGATTTTTTGGGATTCAATGAAAGGCCAAAGCTCCTACATTTCAGAAAAACCATCCTGAGATGACAACAATGTTCTTTATCAGATTTGGAGAAGACTGTTATGTCATCCAGATAGATGACCACAAACTTATCCTTTTCCCCAATGAAATCTATGTCCATGGCTCATTGAAACGTCGCCCCCACATTCATCAATCCAAAAGACATTTTAACATAAATGAACGTGCCCCATGGAGTGGTAAACATTGTCTTTTCTCTGTCCTTAGGCAGAACAAAGATTTGATTATAGCCAGAGAAGCCATCAATCATGGAAATCCTGGATGATCTTGTCACCCTTTGCAATATATGTTCCATATTTGGCAGGGGGTAATTGTCCTTCCTTGAGCTCCTGTTCAGGTTTTTAAAATCTACACAGAGTCTGATTTCCCCACTCTTCTTCCTTACTTGGACCAATTTGGCGACCCATTCTGAATATCTCAATGGCACGATGATTTGAGCATGTAGCAGCTTCTTCACCTCTCTCTCCATGATAGGAAACAACATAGGATTGATCTATCTTAGTTTCTTCCTAAATGGCTTCGCCTCCTTTTTCAATGGGATTTTATGCTCAATGACAGAAGTGTCATAAGTTTTGAGGTCTTCATAGGTCCAGGTGAAAACATCCACAAACTCTCTCACCAATTCAGTGTATTCGTCCCTCTGCTCCTTTGTCAGGATTCTTGACAATTTGACAAACTTGGGTTCATTCTTGGTGCCAATATTACACTGAGTTGTATCAGCATCATCATCTAAGATTTTATCTTTTAATGCCACATGATTTCTATCAAAAATCCTTTCCAAAGGAATCAGTCCCTTTGGAATATGATTTTTGGGTAGCTACACAATATCACGCTCTGCAATCTTACTCAGAAAATTACCATCATCAAGATTTTCTTCAAAAATAGGGTCTTGATCAATATGCAGCGCTGAAAATTCTTCAACAGTCTCGAAGAATATTTTGATCTCAAGATCATCCTTGAACACCTTCCAATGTTTGACATTGTCAGGTATGGAGGGCATGTATTTTACTTCTACATCATATCTGAACTTGGGTGGCAGGGGCACTTTGAAATTGCTTGTTGATGTAGCCAGAGAATCAACCACTGTGTTCTTCTCTCTTGGAACGAATGAAATGTTAAATGTTGAGAAGAAACTGTCGATTAGGTCCCATACCTCATTTCTGTAACTCCTGAGTCGAGGATGCTTGGCCTAACAAGCGTTTCTGATCTGTTGGACTATCAATTATGCATCTTCGAATACTGCTACCTCTTGAATCCCCATTTCCTTTCCATCTCTTAAACCTAAAACAAGGGCTTCATATTCTGCCACATTGTTGGTTGTCTCAAACTCTAGATTGTATGACAGAGATATGGCTTCTTGAGCAGGTGACACAAAAAACACTCTAGCACCAGTGCCTTCCCTGGAAGAGGCTCCATCAAAGATCATTTTCGAGACAGAGGTGATGGGGGGAGAAATTTCATGAGAAGTAGTGGGTTGTTATTTGAGTTTTAGAAGAGGCTTGGGAGCATTAGTGAGATGTAGTAAACTGGAACCTAAATTAGTGTCAAGAGAAAATATAGGATGGTTGGTAGGATTGGCTTCATCACTGATTATGTAGGCCAATTGGGCTTCTCTGTATAGTCTCCTATGTTCCCCCCCCAAAAATGGAATAGAAGCATAAGTTAGGTCCATTTGCAGGGTTCCCACAAGTCTTTTTATCCAGGATCTTGACAACAACATACCAAACTTGGGGGGAACATCAACCACTACAATGCCCATGACCACACTTTTCATGGGTAGATGAAACAAGGTCACAACCAGATCTTTGATGACTCCTAGACATTGAACTTTCCTATAGTCAAAGGAATAGAGGTCATGATAGGCTCTGGTGACTTCTAGTCCTAATTTTTCCATGACAGTTTTGGGCATGAGGTTGTGGGAAGCCCCTGAATACATCAAACAATTGTGCAACACTTTGTCATGTATGTTCAAGGATGTGTAGAAGGGAGGGGATTAATCATTTCTTTCTTCTACCATAGGACCTAGGACGACTGCGGGCTTTTCATCTTGCAAATTGATGGAGTCTGTGGGATGGCACGAGGTTTCAGACTGTAATAGTTCGATGAGGCATTTTTTGAATACTTCATGTTTGATCAATTTGGAGAGGGGCATAGGAATTATGATTTTTTGAATTTCATGCTCTAAGTTAAAAGAGGATGCGATCTTTGGAATTTCCCTTACTTCATGAACATGAATCTGGACCATTGGAGAGAGGGATTGGGCCTTCTTACCTTTGTTGTTGTCTACTACTTCATTAGCAGGTTTCTCTATTCTAGTGAGTTGTTCAGGAACATCAAGTGCTCCTGTCTTCTTCTTGGATCTTAGGTTATACTTGTTTTGTCTTCTAATGGCCTTGTCTCCTTTGCTCATCTCGTTTAGCTGACTGTCCATGAGAGATTCCTCGTATGCTAATTGAGTGAGATGAGGAAAAGGAGAAGTATCTCCAAAGCAGTGGATTTCAGGATCAAGCCCGTCTATTTCCCCTTATTCATCATTAGCTACTAAATTATTTTGAAGAGGGGCCTAAATCTTCTGATCTTCTCTATCTCTTCCCCTCTGGTCCCTTTTCATAATTTGGAGAGCATTATTATTTGGCCTCCTGAAATTTCCTTTGTTTTCAGTATTCTGAGGATTTCTGTATGTTTTCTTCCCCTCCACTTTCATTTTCTCCATCTCTGTGGACATAGACTTCACTATCTTGGTCAATTCATACATTTGAGGGTGAGGCACAGAGGGGCTAGAAGTTGAGGCTTAAAATATTCCCTTTCTCCTATCTGCATCAGTCTTATTTCTCAATCTGTCAACTGCCAGTACATTGGATTCCACTTCTATGGCCGCATCTTTCATTTGAGATAGGGATGTAGCTCTTCTTTCTCTCAATAGAAGGCAAAAGTCAAGGTCGAAAGCATTAGCATAAGAGATTTTAGCAGAGGATTCTATGGGTTTTATATTAGTAGGGATCTTATAATACGTCTTATTAAATCTTTTGGAGAAGTCAGAGACATACTCTCCTTCCTTTTTCTTCAAGGACCCAAACTCTGTCATGTAATACATGAAATATTTTTTCAAGAATGCATTATCTAAAGCTTCAGTCCTGGCAATAGATCCAGGGGCCAATCCCCTAAACCATTTTGTTACCTCACCATCAAGGCTCTGGACGAATACTCTCATAAAGACATCATCATTTTCAATGTTCATGTTGTCTACGTAACTGTAGAAGGAAAAAAGGTGCTCTTCCATGGTTATGTCCTCTTCTCTGGTGAATTTAGGCATATATTTCAAGTAATCTCCAGCAGGGAGAGGATTCATAAACTGAGGTAGGATTAAGGGGGCATATCTGGGAGACACATTGGCATCCATTCTATTTAGAGGGGGATTAGCACTTGCCATAAGAACAATAGGTATAGGGGAACGAAGAGGAGACGAGGTTTGAATCTTAAAGACAGAGACTGAGCTGACAGGACGGGAGGGGAACAATAGAAAATTTGGAGAACAATTTTATGGGCTAAAAGGGGAAGAAGTTTCCCTTTCTTCAACAACCGTGGTAATAGGAGAAGGGGTGGTAAAACCTGGGGTAGGAAAATATTCAGAGGTGAGGGGTCTGAACTAGGGTACCACCTCAGGGGAGAGGGGAGTGACAAGGGCATCTCCTACCAATTCAAGATCAGGAGGAGAAAACTCAGCAGGAACACTCCCAAAATTTAGACTACGGGAAACTCAAACAGAAAGTAAATAAAAAGGATGAGATGAAGGGGTTGGAGTTTCTATAAAATCATGATAATCATCATAAATACCTTGTTTAGCAGTAGAAGTACCTCCTCTAGAGGACTTTCCCTTTCTGATAATATTCTATGGATCAGCTTCAGGTGGCGCTAATGGCAGCTGAGGAGTAGACCTTGTATGTTTGCCTCTAGAAGCCATGGCTAAAACAATGGAATCACTTGTGGGTTCACATCAATGGAGTTGCCTAGAAGAGTCACGTGAGTGGAGTCACCAAGTTCATAGTAGCAATCTCAATAGTTCTGTTATCTGATGCACCTTCAGAATCAGTTAATCATTTTCATTCAATCCCAGGGAAGATATTCAACTTCGTCCTTGGCAATGGCGCCATAAATGTTAGCGTCAGAAGTCACTCCTGGATTGTGGCAGAAGCAGAGGCCAAAGCCCATCAGTTTTAAGTCACAAATAATTTAATGGGGTGGTCGAATGGATGGAGACCCAGGAAGGTATCACTTTAACTTCGAAAATTGGGCCTGGTATGTAAAAAAAAAGAGGTATTGATCTAAATTCCATCAGTGGGTTGATTATAAAATGAGAATATGGAAGACTTGGTAGGAGGATAAAGAAAGACTGCCTTGGGCATCAGGATTTTTGGAAGCTTGAGAGGGAAAAACTCAGAATACAATATCCTCTTGGTTCAGAGATTCAGAGGAACTGAAAGGTGACTTGACTGGATCTTCCAATTCCAAATCATTCAACGTTGAGAAAATACAAGAACTGATTAGAAACATTGCAACTATTACAGTGATCCAACCTACATCATCCTATAACAATGCAACTCGACTGGATCCTCCAATTCTGAGTTGTTCTAACACGGTGTTAACAAAGAGATGGAAAGAGGTTGACATTCATTAAATAAGAAGTCTCAAGTGCCAATGCATAACTAGAGAAACCAGTGCTTCATCAAAATTTACAATCGGGAGCCTTGTTCAACCATCGACCCTTACAAAAATGGCAAAACTGCCTACATATACTCACAGAAAAACAACAACAACGAAAATGAGACATTGCATCAAAAAAAATTTGTCTGCATGTCTACTGGCAGTCTGCGTATGCAGTCTCTAAGCGATCGTGCATTTATGATAGACGCAATCAGACTCCTAACCACCCTGCAGATGAATTGACATGCCTTTAATCCTTTTCCAGACTTTCCATTAATAGTGGAGATGATGTCTAACCACATCCAACAACTTCAATAACTGCTTCCTTGGGATCGGGAATGACCTGGCCAACTCTGCACTCTTGGGACATGGAGGTCTTCTCACGGTTCCACCTGGATTGGCTGAACGGTCTAATGGAAGAGGCATGGAGGCTGGTGAGAAGACTGAGGCACACAATTGGAAGTGGTAGATGAGTGGTGACTAGGTAGGGATGACGGGAAACAACGAATGAGGAGATGACGAGAACATGATTGATCAAAGGAGGACATGTCACTTATGGCGGGACAACGTGGAAGGGAGAAGGATAGATGTCAGAGGACGAGGAGGAGTGAAAGGAAGTGGGCCATGTTATGTGGACAAGTGGAGAACAAATTTCAGGGGTGAAGACGACACATGAGGCGACACGATAGGAGGCCCCCCCCATAACAATACCATTCCATTCCGGACCCCCCCCCCCATTAAAGGCAGAATGACAAAGGGGGTTCGGAATCGCTTGAGCACCATTTATCCGGGTGCCCTAATCTTGACCGCTAAGATATGCACACCAAATTTTGGACCCTCCCCCCTCCGTTAAAGGTATAACGAGGAGGGGGGTCCAAAATAAAACTTTAGCCACAGATCTAGGTGGGCAGATCTTGATCGTCCATACCTGCCTGCTCGTTAAAATGACATGCTAGCCCCTTTTAAAACTTTGGGATAAATGGGTTTTCCACATCTCTCTTTTTTCCCAAGGGGACACTTCCCTTAGGAAAATACCCCATACATGATTATGTGCTAACAAGTTGTTTCATTGATTCATTTTCTTCCTTTGATTCTAGTCTGCCTGTTTCATCAATTGTTACGTTGATGCTTTCCACAACTTTGTTCAATCTTAGATTGTAACACTTTTATGATTTCCTTGTACTTGAGTAACCAATAAGTACTTTTTTGTCCACACGAGAGTCAAACTTTCCCATTCCGCCATCTTCCTTTTTGATATATCATTTGCTTCCAAAAACTCTGAAGTGCTTTACATTTGTTGGTCTTCCTTTCCATAGTTCGTAAGGAGTTTTGTCAGTGTTGTTTCTGAGCATTACTCTGTTTTGAATGTGAATTGTTGTATGCACTGCTTGTGTCCAAAAAATATCTATCAATTCGTAATCCATTAGCATTGTTTGAGCCATTTCCTGTGTAATTATCATCCATTATGATAATGTTCCTTTGTCTCTGAACCACTCTATGAATCCATGTTGTCGTCCACTATCATACATCTATCCAAACCTTCTAAGTGTTCTTATGAATCCATCTCTGTCCATACTGTCCAAGACTCTACTTGTGCAACTGTCCATAATGCTAACCCATTTATCATTATACTATCAAATTGTACTTATGCTAACTGATTTCTTTGAATCTGTCTTCTCAAAATGTGCAAGCTACTCGAAGGATGGTTCTTTGGTCTGTCACAACTATTTCATAGACTCCCCCTATCTAATATTCATATTACTTGGGATTCTCTAAGCTAGATGGCTCAGAAAAATTCCTACTCTAATGTGTATTCATCAACATCTTCATTGGTAGATTTGTCATCATCTTCATGGGTATATTCATTATCTCTCTGAGTTCTGACTTCTTTATTTTTGTCTATGGATTCATCTTTCACTACAATTTTTGAAAGTACAATCTCTTGATCCCGTTCCTTATTTACTTGCCCTTCCTTTCTTTCAGTTATTTTCCAAACCTTTCTGTATCTGACATCTTTCTTTTTCTCTATAGAATTTTTTTCATCTGGTTTTATTGCCAATCTTGTGATCTCTGTTACCTGGTCTTTGTTCACCTGTTCTTCATGTTTTCTTATCCATACTTTATTATATCTGATATCAATATTCTCTTTCATGGAAGTATCGATCATGCTTCTACAATCACTGGCTATGTGTCCATAGTTATCACATTTGTAACACTCAATGTTACATGCAACCACATAGGCAGTTAGTGTTTGAACATTTGTTTTAGAATCCCTACAATCTGCAACCTTATGTCCAAATTTAGTACAATAAAAACAATGAACATAAAATAAATTTGTATACCTGGGAGTGAATGATCTTCTTTGTGGCGTAGTCCTTCTGAATTTTTGTCTTGACTGATCATGATCATGATTGAAGCTTCTTTGTTTCTTGAACATGGATGGTCTCCTTGAAGATGTATCTTCAATAGTTTTCTTAGATTCTGGTTGACCATGATTCCTTCCTTTGAGTACTTCTAAAAAAATATTTCTATTTTCTTCATTCTTCTTTTCTAGCAAACTAGAGTGCTTCTCTTCATTCTCTATAACTGATGTGGATGTTTATGTCTCTTCAACGTTCTTCCCGAGCTTGATGATTTTACTTCTCAATGTGACAACTTCTTCTTCAAGATTCTCAACCTCTTCTTGTTTCTTCATTATCTGAGACTTCATGACTTATTCTATTCTTTTCGCTTCTTGAAGATGAATTTTTAATGTGATTATTTCTTATTCAAGTCCTTTCTCTTCTTGACCAAACTCTGCCTCAAGTTGGTTTAGATCGTTAGTTCTTTCCTTAAGATGATCTGTCAATATCTTCTCTTTCATTTTCGCTTCTTCCTTCTGTGCTACTATGTTGGTTTCCAAACATTGCTTTTGATATTCAAGATTTTCTTTGATATTTTTGGCTTCTTCTAGTGGAGGTCTTAAGTTCTCGATGACCTATTGGGCTTATTAAAAAATGTGAACACTTTCTTTTTGTTTCATCAATTCTTTCTTGAGTGAATTGTTTTCTTCTCTTAGTTCATCTAAAACACTAATAAATTCTTCTTCATATTTGTCTTCCTTTTCAATTATTTTTTCTGTCTCATTTCCTTCATGGCATTCTATTTCAAGATGTCCACGTTTTTCACAATTAACACAAAAAAACATGCCTATGGTGATTATGTACTCTTCGTCTTCTGAATCTTCTTGACATGGTGAACATAATTCTTCTTGATTTGTATCTTCATCTTCTTTGACATTTTCTGAATCTGTGATGGGTGAAGAATATATGTCATGTAACTTATCCCAAAGTTCTTTTGCTGATGAACATTTACCAACATTTTCTCTTACCAGATTAGGTAATCCTTCCTAGATGAAATCCATTTCTATTTTGTTACTCTTCCTCAATTCCTTCTTGGTTGCAGTCTTTACCCTTTTTGAACTATCATATCCTATAACAATTGATATCCGAATATAATGTCCCCATGCCTATAAAAATACTTTCGTCCTTATGCTCCACATCTCATACTTAAAACCATTTTGACCATTAAACATTGGTACTCCATTCTTAGAATAATCCATGATCTCCTTCCAATGGTTAAATTGTTTCCTTAAGGAACTGAATCTGATACCAATTGTTGGATTACTGAGAGAGGGGGTGAATCGGTAATAGAGTAATATAATCCTTTTTAACCATATAACCCAAGTGTTATATCAATGAAGCATTATCATCCAATAAATGCAAAGTAAATAAGCAATGAACAAATGAAAAATCATACACATACACAATACACCAGTGTTTTACGTGGAAACCCAAAGAGGGAGAAAACCACATAATGATTTTTCTTATATGTATTGAAGAATTACATTCATTGGAAGCACCAACTTCCTTTTTTTTCTAGCTGCAACTGGAAGGAGGCTCCAACCCCCTAGTTTCTCAGGCTACAACCTGAGGGAATCTCCAAATCCCCCATTCTCTAGCTACAACCAGAAGGAGGGTAAAACCCCCTATGTTCTTTAGCTACAACCCAAAGGTGGCTAAAACCACCTATCCTTGCCTCGTCCAACCGCCCTGAAGTAGAAGTAGAATGATGGAACCACTGTCACACTATCACTGTGAGATATAACACTGTAAACTTGTACTAATAAACCTGAACCATGCATCAACCATGCATCAACCTGTAACTCAACTTGTAATCAACCTGTACCATAAACAAGTGCATCAACCATGCACCAACCTGTACCTCAACCTGCAATCAACATGTACCATAAACAAGTGCATCAACCATGCACAAACCTGTACCAAACAACCTGTAATCAACCTGTACCATAAACAAGTGCATCCAACCATGTACCAAGTATGTACCAATCATGTGTCAACTAATCATCAACTATGACTCATCAATATGTACCAACATCATCAACTATACACCTCATGTATGTGTCAATTCATCAACTGCTTGTTTCAACCATGTACCCAACATGTACTTTAACCAAAATCTCTCATCAATTTCATGATCCAAATATGATTTGTAACTCTGTAATAGACCTGGTTTATATTATCATACCTGCAAACCTTCCTTAACTTTAAAAACAAAAGACTAGCATTTTTATCAAACTTTTCTTTAGTCTCACATGACTAGTTTTGGATTAGTCAACAACCCTAACTTGAAATAATCATAACTTTGTACCTGTAATGAAAAAAGATCTTAAAGTGATAAAAAATGTTAGTCAATGTTTTTTATGCAATTCGTCCAGGTGTGACTACGTGGAACCTCTCAGAAAAGGAGTTATAGCAAAAATGGCATACCTTGTTGAATTATGGCTTATTCTAGAGAGAGACCTTATAGAGCATGCCCTGCATGGAATATTTGTTGAATCGATCTGAAACTGGTATAAAACATGCTAAATACTATATTCTAACCAAAACATTTTGTCTTACTATATTTTGATCTTTTATTAAGAAGTTATGACGTTTTTACCTGAAACACTTGTTCTAGACTAGTTTCAGGACTAGCCACAAACCCTATTTTCCACAGAGTATAACTCCAAAAATACAACGAACCACAAGATTAATTGTTTACCACAGATACTTGGATATGTTTCCTCAATGGAATATAAATTTCATGGTTTGAATCATTCTAGAAGAAAATGTATTGCAAAAATTGTGACATGACCTGTAAATAACATACCTTAGAAAGCATCATCAAAAGAACTTATCCTTCTTTGAATTCCGGCCTTATTTTCTTCACCTTCCCTTAGAAATTTGTCTTAGATATCCTTTGGTTACATCAGAAACCTATAGATATTCAATATTCTCAAGTTTATATTAAATGAGAGAGCCCTGCCTCTTATTTATACTCTCTAAGTAGCTTCCTTAAAAACATCTTCTAGGTCACTTTGCCCACTTTCCTTTTTTTAGGGTTAACCCACTTCTAATTTCTCCATTGAATTTATTATTTAAATAATTTATTTTGTATTCACTTTGAATTATAGTAAACTCATCACTTCACTTTATTATTTACCTTCTAAAAACTCTTAAACCACTTTGACTACTTTGACCTTTTGGGGCTTCTAGATGACATATGAGGGTCCTCCAACTTCGTAAGGTCGTAACTGTCAAACCGTGAGGAGTTATGTGACGTTCCACATACCACAAGAAATGGAATGACATGTAATATCCATATAGAATAGTATTACCCTAAAATATATCAAAAATCATACCGTTATCCATCAAACAAACTTGGGTCCTTTATCCAAACCTGGGTTCTCCAACTTCACATGGTCATAACTCTCTAACCGTGAGGAGTTATCTGACGTTCCACATACCACCGAAAATAGCATGACAAGAAAAATCCATATAGGATAGTTTCCCTGAAAAAATCACTATCCTTCATCTCATTATTCCACAATTAGGCATGGGTTCTCTTACTCTGCAAAGCGTCTTCCCATGAGGGATTTCACCATAAGGGGACCACTTTGGAGTTCATCCATATTTACTTCTTATCAACCATGAAAAGACAATAATGAGTCAACTTTACATAAAACAATCTTGGGTCCCCTACCCAAACCTTTGTGTTGTGGGGCTTTCTTCAAGGGTTGACATCAATGACAACCAACCTTAATCAACATCCCTCCTCCACATTGACTAGGGATTGTGACAGAGGTTATTCCATGGTGACGAGGTGTATGAGACACTTATATGACACTTTACAACACATAGGGAGAGGTACCTAGGTGTGCAAATTTCATGTATAACAGAATTCCCCCTAAAGTTTGAGGCCATAAGAGAGAATGATAGCCGAAACACTTTACAAATATTTAATGCAAGGATGTGGAGTTGGATAACCTGGAGGAAGCTACAGACAACCATAAAAAAATATTAATATATGTTCCATTTCCAAGACAAGAATACCTATGCTCGAAATGCAAGATGACTCAAAGCACGACCGCCAACCAATACACTGCGGATCCATGAAAAAATATTGACTAAGGATATGGCCACCAAAGATACAATGTGGATCCATACCTCCATGACATGAACTGATTTTAGCGACGAGAAATACACAGTGGATATATGAGATGATAAAACATAGCCACGAACCAATACAATGTGGATCTATGTGACAGTCTATATATCATTATCCTCAAATGAGCTCCTTCACAACCTGGGAAAAGAAGATAACAGAGTGAAAGCTCAACCCAGGGTATTCGTCCCAATCCTAATGTGGTACGAATATATCCATGTGAATAGATGTTTTGATGTCGAACATGGTAGAAACCACTTGATTACCAGTCATTGAGGTAAACCATTAACAAGTGCAAGGGAAATCAACAGTGATTCCAATGACTCCCAAGGTACCCTAGTACAATTGAATGAATGTGAATAAATGAGTTGAAGTTAAAGATTCGTGGAATCATCCGATCATAGGTCAATGATGTAAACCCACTGTTGGAAGTGAGGAGGCATTCCATTGAGGCATGCAGGTCCTAAGGTACTAATTGGTTTCTAAGTCTAAGTCTTGAATAATGTGTTGAAGTTGATAGGAAAATACTTGTCGAAGGAGGGCCTTGATGTATCCCCCATCAATGACAAAAAACTGACATAGGAAGGTGATGTAAGATGGTGAATCAAATGAGTATGGACTGACATAGGAAATGAAAATGGTAATATTGCAGATGGATGGTTTGAAGTGAAACTTCCCTTGAACATGATGAGGCATGACAACTGACTTGGAAACATTGACTCGACGAGTACCAAAATGCAATGTGATGAAAATAAGTGTACTCTTTGACTGGACGAAAAGGTATAATGACACATGGAATTGGTATGACTTAGAGACAAGAAGATTACCCAACTGTAAGATGAGACACAAATAGGTGCCATGTTCAAGGGTGAAAAAAGATTCCATAAAGGATTCTCAAAAAACTTGACCCATTTCCTTCAATTTTTTCCCCCACCCAGATAGATGAGTACCTCTTTTTAATTTAACGAGCTCGAGGAGGATAACACATGCTCGATATAAATCACCTTCGGCAAGTCCCTCTTTCTTTGTTTAATGAACTAGAAGAAGTAAGGGTTCAGTCCCATATGGGCCCTTCAATGTGTAATTTTAATGAGTCTAGAGAAGGAAAAATCGGTGGTTTTTCATGTTTATAGA
This sequence comes from Picea engelmannii, assembly GCA_009831015.1. Lineage (NCBI taxonomy): Eukaryota > Viridiplantae > Streptophyta > Pinopsida > Pinales > Pinaceae > Picea > Picea engelmannii. The sequence continues at coordinate 36,268 of ML849174.1, forward strand.
GTCTGAAAATAACTTAAAGGTGAATCCAGGGTTATCCTTTTTCGTAAGTTTAGTCTCACGAGGTCGAAAAAGAGATAAACTACCACTCAAAAGACGCCCTTTCAAACCTTTTAACGAGTGTGAAAGGAAGCAAGATCACTTGAAAATCTTTTCATGTTTAGAGAGTCTGAAAAGTGCTTAAAGGATACTCCAGGGGGTTCCTTTTTCATATAACCTTTACGAGTACAAAAAAGTGATAAAAGTCTACTCAGTTACATTCTCATGTATTTACAAGAACGAGAAAGAACAAAGACTAAGCTCGATACCTCATTCTCATGTATTTACGAGCATGCGAAAGAGAAAATACTAAGCTCGGTAACTTATTCTCATGTATTTATGAGCACGAGAAAGAACAAGGACTAAGCTCTGTATTGGTTTCATTTTTACACAAGCTTGAAACAAAATTAAACTATGCTTGTAAATTCCCAACGTAATTTCCAAAGGTAGGGATACCCATGGATGTTTGGAACTCTTCCCCTGGCTTGAAAAGCTAGTGGCTTAACTCCAGAATGATAATAAAAGGTTGGAGACATGCCCCCCCAAGATTCAATTCATTCACCGACTTTGAGGTTGTCACCAATTTCTCTACTAGATGGAAAAAAAAGATAAGGGTGGATGAAATGAAGGTTCAAATATGAGACCTAACGAAATACTTGACTTGTCATCTACGATATCTATCTAAATACTCGACTCAATATCTATGAGATATAGAGAAAGACTCGACTTGTCGGGAGAGGTGACTGTTTCATTTTTTAACGAGCTTGTCACGAGAAAAGAACTATGCTCAAGGCTCTGGGTTTAGTCCCCAGATTTTCGTTTCATTTTTTAACGAGATTTCTATAGAGAGGAAAACTATGCTCGTGACGTCTACTTGATCATGGATTCCAAGAGGACAATTCTCTTGAAGGAATACATGTCAAGGGACAAATGTCAATCACAACTTCCAAGAGATCTTCACTAGATGGAAGAAAATAACTCTGGAAGGAATACATGTTAACGACCTCGATAAGGGTAGGGAGATCTAGCTCTAATAGCCCTACCGAAGAGATGACCATGTCAACTACCAGATCTAAGTCATGAGAACGGATAGATTCCCTCTCGTGTGGGGTTGAATGGATGGGAGATAACACCACATAATTGACTTGTGGCAGGGGCGATAGTATATTCATATAAGAACCATTTAGGGAGGTCATTGGGTTGGTAATCAAGTCAGGATCAATGCATGAAAGTTGATCAATAGCCATAATTCTTCCATCATGAGGGAAATATATCACATGAAAAAAAGTGGACACTATATCTTTCATGGCATAGACATAATATCGCCAAACGAGTAAATCGAAATCCAAGGGGTCTTGGACTACCATAACATCAACAAAGACAATTTTCAGTCCCAAAGTTATGGAAAACTTAGGAAGGATTCCTAAAGGGTGACTGGTTCTTTTGTTAAAATCTAACAGATTCTGCGTAACTGGTACAAGCTGAGGATAACTGAAATCTTGCCAAGCAATAGAGGATAAAATACTAACAGACACACCTTCATCTATCAGTGTTTGAGGAATGACCCAACCAAAAACCTGTACTGTAATCTTGAAAGGAATGTGAGAGGAAAGACGAGGTCTAGTTAGTGCACCCCAATAAAAAAGGATGCCCTCCCCTCGGTACGGTAGATTTTGTATCAATGAGAGAAATGTGGGAAGTATCGGGTTTAATCTCTAGAGGGAGAGTAGGATCAACCAATGATGGGATTAGATCGATCACTTAGGTTTTATTCTCCAAGGGGAGAATAGGGTCGACAGATGGAAATTGACCAACTGCTTGGATTTCACTCTCTAATGAGCAAGTGGGATCGACTGAGGATGGAATTAGATCAACCACTTTGGCACTCTTCAGATGAAGGGTGGGACCGACCGATGAAGGGACTGGATCAGTCACTTGGGTTTCACTTTTTAGATGAAAAGTGGGGCTGACAGATGACGGAACTGGATCAGCTACTTAGGTTTGTGGTTCAATCGAGGATGAAACTATATTGACCACCTGATCAATCGGACTGACTAGGGATGGAATTTGATTGATTAGTCCAACAACTAATGATGGGTTGGGGGAAATATTGTGATAACTAGTTGGAAGTTGAATCTTTTCCAAAAGAGAAGAAGCCTCATGCATACAAGGACAAAGGTGAGAGTAATGATCACCTTTGCATAACATGCAAGGAAATTTGACAGTTCTCTTCTTCTTACCAACCTTAACATCACTAGTTTACAGGGCATCACCAACATATCTAGTAGGGGCCGATGACGTGGAATACCACATTTCTAAGACCTTGGGAAGACCAAGGAAATCCCTCAGAAAGTGGTCACCCTTACAAATACTGCAAGGGAATTTGGATTTTATATTCTTCGTTGTAGTATTATCGACCTCATCAACACTCCCAATACAATTAACAGTAGCTGGTAGCTTGGATCCAACATATGATGTAGTTGGAGGCTTGGTCCCTTTCTGGTTCTTCTTCTTCTTCTCTTTTCATTTCTTCTTTTTATTATCAACTTGGCTACTTGGTTTAGAGCTTTCACTAGGTGAAGAAGGATAAAGGAAAGGAGACTTAATGGCTAAAGAAGGTGAAAAGTTGACATGAGGTTGAGGTGTGGGTGGTGTGCTTATATTTGAAGAAATTGTTGCATTCAAGATTACCAGAGTGGAAAACAACCATACCGGTAACCCAATTGTGAGACCTGGAAGGCTCAAAGTAGTGATGTAATGAGGACAAACATTTTCGTAGGAAGGAAATAAAAAAGGTTCCCGCAGAGAAGGGGTTGCTCCATTAGTATTTTTGGGAACTGATGCCATTAAAAAAAGATCCAACCTAGAGTATGCTAGGGAAAATCAACAACACACGCTAAAAATCTGAGAAGTAAACAATCAAACAAAACTTCCCATAATGAAACCACTAGTTGGTGATGAAATTCAACATAGTGAGATCAATATAGGAAGGGGATGGGATAGAGCAGGTGGAATAGTTACGATGGTGACCTTCTTAATGGACTTATGCCTTGGTGCAATCTTCCACACAGTAATCGTGGATTTACCCTCCAAGGAGCCCAAGTGAGTTTGACCACCGTCTGTTCTAGGTATAGTGAAGACTTCCCTTCACAATCACCTTGTGTAAAAACCCTAAATATTATGGCTACTAAGGACACCAACTCGCAGTCAGCCCCTGGGCGAGTACAGTCGATAGTTCAATCCGAACGTATGGGGAGGATAACAAGTCTGAAATCCTTTGAGAGAAATGAGGAGAAGTGGACCGGTAGAACTCTAGAGGATCCTAAACGGATTCGGAATTCACAAAGAACTGATACCAAATGAATACAGTTGAACCTCAAGAAGAACCCCCAATATATGATCTGACTACTATGAATAGTCAAACCACGGAGGGATAATCTTTGTAGCTCTCCCGAATGTGACCTCGTGCATAATCCCTGTGTGAGAGGGGGATCCCAGAAAGATTATACGAAAACTGGATTTTCTCTCCATATCGAAAGATGATAAGTTTGTTTGATATCTTTGGAGAGTTATCTTTCACACCTATTCTAAATCCCTACACCTTAAGCTAATGTAGGCTTGCTACCAGAAAATGTAAAAATATCTGATAAATTTTAGTTTAGCATTGATTTTAGTGGTTCTTGTTTACTCAAGAGGAAAATGGCGTGGACTAAATGATTTTTTGACCGACTCTATACAATGTAAAGAAATGAGAATGCAAATATTTCACTTCGATGAAATCTATATTACGAGAAGGAGAAAACATTTATCATTCCCAGATGCACAATGTCCCAAAATGCCAAAAACCATGCAAATTCGCTAGTTCAAATGTAAGATAGTTTCACTACCCAAAAGAAAGAATGAAAGTATGGTCTTTGTTTGATTCTAATGTATAAATAAATAATATTAAGATCCTTCAATGCTCCACAACTTTTAATCAGAAGAAAGAGTCAAATGCAGATGCAAAAGACATGAAGTGACAAAGGTTTCAAACAAAGCATGCACTAAAAGAAATGAGAACTGAAAGAAAACAAGTAGAAACTTGTCCTAACAAGAACTCAATCAAGGATTCAAAAAATTACAAACATTCATTGAGTACAAGAAGATGCAGAGAAGAATCCAAGAAAAGACAGGGAGAAAGAGAAATCACTTAAATTGTCCTGACAAAACAAGCAGCTATAAAGGGAAATTTCACATTTCTGAAAACGTTTCAAGCTCCAATCAAGACAATAAGGGGTGATAATAACCAAATATAAACCTAAATAACTTCACAAACCAATCACAAAGTTTGGGTAAATACTTCCACAAAACAGGCTGAGAAACTCTGAGCAGAAAAGGGAAACAAATCCTCCAAAAAGGAGACTAGCACTCCCTGTCTCAAGGGTACAGAGCATTGTAGCACTCCATAAATCACTATAGGGGAGTGATGATGAGACATTAGTTTTATGATATGGCCTATGGGAAGGCATTGATATTCTGAGAACCTTAAAAAAAGAGCCAAAAAATGGGAAAAAACTCGCCCATGATGCATAAAATATGGTGAAATTGCTAGTGAAGAATGGAGAAAGGTAATGGATCATGAACAAATAGTAAAACTGATCTAAAATGTGGGAAAATGGAAGGTACAATGTAAGGAAATAAAAATATATTTCTATCCCCAGTGGATTCACCAATTTATTTTGTAGAAAAACTCCCCTGTGGACAGGTGAATTCCCTCTTGGATCCTAGACCTCTAAGACCAAGACAGAAAGGTGATAACTTTGATCACTGACATCCCTTTAAACCTAGCTAAGATTATATATATAGAAGAATAATAATATCTACCTTTTTACGATGTTTTCCCTCATCCAGTCCAAGTTGAGCTATGAACCCCAAGCTCTTTAACAAGTCCTGCAATCCAATCAAAGACAAAGCATGTTTCTTATTCTACTATGATTAGTTTGAAACTAGATCTATCCATTAAAGACAAGTTCATGTAGGTATACACAATATTGAAGGAAATAGGCCAAGCACATGTATTAATGAGAACTTAAAAGAGATACTTACAAACCATTGATGAAGTCACAACAAGCTCTCTAATTCCTCCTCCTCCAACCCTTGCACAAAGCTCTCAAGACCATAACCTTGATACCTCCAATTTGCTTCCTTCCTTATGAGATCATAAGTTTGGTATCTATAAAATTCTCCATTCCTTCCTCCTCCATGGAAAGCCCTCATTATATAGGATTTGGAGGCTTAACCACCATGAAGAGGATCTCTCATCAGATCCACTAAAAAAGGGATCTCTAAGATAATTAGAGAGAAAATATTTCTTAAGGATTTTAGGGAGGAAATATCTCTCAAGGATTTTAAGGAGGAAATATTTCAACCATCCATGAGATCCTCCACCTTTCGAAAAAAATAGGAAACCAAAAGTGAGTTGGATACTCACACTTAATTACTTATTTTTCATGAATATTAATAATAATTCATGTGCACTTGATTCTCACAATTAAATAATCTCTTTTTTCATGAATATTAATAATAGTTCATGCGCACTTGGTATTTTGGCCTTCATGTATTACATCCCTCCTCCACATTAACTAGGGATTAAGACATAGGTTATTCCATGGTGTTGAGGTGTATGAAACACTTATATGACACTTTACAACACTTCATGAGAGGTACCTAGGTGTGCAAATTTCATGTATAACACCTCGTGATCCAGAAGGAAACATTGTGCACAGGTTGCACAATGCAGTCTCACCCAAGATAGATTTTATGGGGGACTATAATATTGAGGTGTTTGAAGTCTAGGAATGAGTGGGCATCCATGATTTTTTTCTCTCCTCCTTATGAATTATCTTTGTTAACCACTCAATTGCTTCTATGATTCGTTCGTATTTTAACCTATACATGCATGATGTTATATCTACTTTAACCATTCATTCTTAATCTAATGATCAACAAAAATTAAAGAATTCATTAACCATCACACATAACAGAAGGTTTACCTTAGGTCACCCTCTCTCGGGGATACGTCCACAAAGATCTAAATCTCTTCTCTTTTATTTATTCTTCTTCAAAGTGAGGTGTTTCTCCCATTACATCTTCAGTAATAAAATCAAAATGAGGCTAAGAACCCTCTGTGAGGCGGACTAGATCACACTAGGCTCCTCAGCATGTGACCTAACCCTCAAATACTACCTTACTCGACTCTTCTACATGAATTATTACAATCAACAACCCACAAAAATATTAACAATCAACTCTCTCTATTATGATATATTCTCCCTTATACTCTCAACTAAGACATATCTCTCTTCTGTCCTGATATGTATCTCTATATATCTATATTTGTATCTATCTCTCTCCTAGACATCCTAGGTCCTTATTTATAATACTTCATGGATTATAGTCCTTACAATATTACCAAGAAAACTAGCCTTATTATGGTTAGGATTATCTTCTTGTGTGCCACGTTGATTTTCCTCTTGCATGATGCTTTCTTTCCACCTGTTGCGCACGCTCCATAATTGGGTGACATTTCTACAAAAATAGATCTTTCTCAAAACATATCTTTCTCCAAAAATAGGCTTGCGCCCAAAATAGAATTCCTTCTCAAAATAGGCCTACACCCAACAAGCCCCCAACAATGACATGTGGCTCATCCCAAACCACATAGGTGGTGCACGCTCCCTTTATAGCCTTTGCCAAGATGTGAAAATTTCCTTCTAATTCTTCCCATTTTAATCTCACTTGTGCAACTTTATCTACAAGCTCCTCTACCCTCTGCATTGTGATGTGTTCCTTCATATAGTTTGTGCTATCATCATGATCCTGAGTGATCCTTGTCTTCTACTCGTCAAGTTCAACAATTATTTGCAATGATTTCTCCTGGAGGGGTTCTAACTGGGTTTTCCTTGCCTACTTGTTATTTTGCGCAGTCTTCAATTATTTCTGCATGGTCTTCATCTCTTGTGTGCCTTTTAATCATTCTATAATGCTTATGGCCTTTTGTCGCTTCTTCAACTTCTACATTGAAGTGTTGATTTTCTCTTCTTGTTGGTCTAGTTGTTGGACCTTTTCATCTTCCTCCAACATCATCCATAGTTGTGTGGTCCTGTCAAAAATTTATGTGACCTTTTTGGATTCTCTTTCCATCATTTCTATTTCCATGGCTTCCTGTTGTTCCCTTTCAACTGTAACTTCGGGAGGAGTGGTTGGTGTTAATGTTTCCTTGAGTTCCTTGATCTACTTCTTATACTCTTTGAGTGTCTATGCGATGATTTTAATTTGTTCTTCATCATTTCTCACAACTACCTACACGTTGTCTGGAATATTTTTGAAGACGTCCTTAAGATTCTGATCCAATTTATCCACACGTTGCTTCTCCTCCTATGTCTCCAGCTGGACCTGCTCTACCACAACTTATGGTGCATCCTTTCCATCCATGGTGATTTTCAATTGTGTCATATCTTCTTTGGATTGTGATTACACTTCATATGTGACACTGACTTGTACCTTGTACAACTCCTTTGTTGGTATTTTAGCCAATACCAACTCTACCTGCACCGAGTCTTTAAGTGGCATCTGTGTTATGGCCTCCTAGAACCGTATCAAATTTGTTGTTATCTGAAAGCTAGGACTTTCTTGCGCTATGATTTTTATTGTGTCTTCCTCGTTTTATGTAGTTTTTTCCCCTACTTTGGTCACTCGGGGGATCGTTTCTACTCCCCTCTCTTGTAGTTGTGGTGCTTGTATATGTTCCAAGACCTACTTAATGTCAGCCAAGTCCTTCCTTGTCCTTTTTGTTTGGTTCTCGGCCTCCTCATACTCTTCTGCTGTGTGGTCCTGCACCCTCTCTGTGACTAAATCAACATCATCCTTGATGATTGTGTATTCGAGGATGTATTTTTGGGCCTTGGCCTTCTTGCGCGGCCCACCTATATGTATGATCGATCGTTTGGGTGGCCCTGTCTCTTGAGGAGTAGTTGTCGTCAAGGTTCCCTGTGTTGTTATTTCCCCCGTTCCTTGTTCCTTGTGTGTGGGACATTGTCCTTTTTTCCTATCTTCCCATCCTTCTTTGGGGTAGTTCCCTTCTTATGTTGCATTGTCTTTAGACCAAGCTTCGTCTACTGTGTTGGTTTCTTGGTTGCGAAGCTTCCCCCTGAAAATTTCTTGGATGATACTACTTCCACTTCTTTCCCTTTGGGCATGTCCTTGGTGATGAATGGGATATTCCAGTCATCCATCCAATATTTTATTTCCCATTCAACTTCCTCTACATTGATGCAGAATTGAAGTTGTATCCATTCTTTGTCTGTATCCCTGTGCGTTTGGATCTACATGTTATGTCACGTATCCTTAAAATTGGCTATCCCCTAGTACTGCGAGACCACCTCAAGAGATATTATTTAGGTATTGGCTATATTCTCTTTCATATCACTAAGATACCAAGCAAAAGTGTTGGCATTACCACTTCTCTACTTGGAATCATAAGTTCTTCCCAATGATGTGTACCGTGTTGCACAACATCATCCTACTCTATCACATAAATATGAGTAAGTAGGCTCTTTCCATCCAATTATCATTATTAGTATAATAAGTTGAGAGTAATGGAACTCGGTTCCAAAGTCTTGGGCATCCTTGCAATCATATAGCAATAGATTCAATAAGTATGGGGCCCAACTTAGCATGGTGTCATTTGCGCACTATGCTATCACTACGACAACTCCTGTGGGGACCTCCTCCTTGCGACATTTTTGAAGGATTTTGCATACCATCAATTTTGTTTCCATCTTGGTGGCTGCGTGACTGATCCATTTTATGATAATGTCAAGTGAGCCCCTTTTTGTCCCATATGTTTTCTTCATTTCTTCTGCAAGTGCATTTTCCTTGGTTTTATCATCCATGTATCGCGTGGACTTCTCGTCATTTGATGCTAGTCCTGCGATGAAGGAAATTAGTTTGACATCGATGGAGACTATCGCATCCATCCATAAAATTCCCCCATGGAGGACTGCCAATAAATTCTTGACACAATTGTTCACGTCTTTCCCCATTACGAAGTGAGGAAGCTCAAACAAATTAAGAATGTTTGTATTTACTAAGCTTGCCACCCACTGCTTTGGTTGCAACACTGGATCTCCTAATGACCCTGTGCCTAGGCTCTCTATATACAACTATTGTGAAAATTTTGGGAACTTTCTGGTTTCAGACACCTCGTGGTATGCATACCATAACCTTTTGACGCAACCCTGTAAACTTGGTGTGGCCTGCACCCCATCTAGAATGCATGAAAAAATGATCGAGGCGTCGGGTTTCTTACGCATGGAATGCACAATGGGTTGTTTCCCCTTTCTCTATGATGGAATACTAGATGTCCCAGCCTCTGGTTCTCTTTATTCCTAGTCTGAATATAGTTTCCCCGTGATATCTATGAACTGCACTTCCTCCTGATATGAAAACCCCACCATAGGTTGTGACCTTGGCCTACCAGATTTTGTCCTTTCACTATCAACACCATTTGTTTTGTTGGATTCTTTGACACTGGAAGGATGTTGTGGGTTTCTTGTTGTGAATGGGTCATGGCCCCGTGCACTGCTGTGTGAGTCGATGTCCATCCTGATCATCAATGGGGCCTACCTCTCTTCCTCTACTAGTGTGGTGCTCACTAGTTCAGTCTGTAGTGAAGGAATTTCATAGACATCAACAATTCCCTCTGTCTTTGTAAAACTTGTTTTGCCTCTACGGTTTCCTACGGAGATCTGTGGTTATTGCATGTTTTCTGTGTTGTTTGTCTAGGTGTACCATCCTTTGGAGGTTCCATCATGGGTAATTCTTCCTTATCCAGTTGAACCTTGGCTACTAAGATCTCTGAACTTACCTATTTACTACCTATCTTCGTGCTCCTTTGCTATGTGGGTATGTAAATTCACAATAAGTATCATTTGGCTCACGTTTTAGTTATATACGGGGTGTCATGAATTCCCTAAATTTTCTCAGAGATGCTTCTTTGATGGTCATAAATGCGTTAAATCTTTTCTAGCATGCTTCACTAAGTTTCATAAATGCTCAATTCATTCTTTTTTACCTCGATGGCCGGTGTTTTCTTTTTCGATCATTGGCTTGTTTTCCAGTGCATTGTAACTTTTTGTTGCGTTTTACATTTATGTTGTGACTTTTCCCTTGGTGTGTTATGTTTTCTTCCTGTCAACCATATGCTACGTGTGGTAACTTTTTTTTTGTCGCCTTGATTCCACTGTCTGTTGTGCATGATATTTACCAGTATTTTGTATCTTCCTTTTTCTTCTTTTTTTCTTTTTATTTCTTTTTATCCGTTTTCTTTCCTAATATATACTATAGTACACTATATACATGACTTTCTTACTACACTGTAACATTTAAGAGTTAGTAGATTGATTTTCCATGTACAGTTTCATTCGACTATCGTTGATCATTCCTTTGAATGTTGTTCCTCCCAAGTCTTTTAGCTACACAGATCCCCCATCTGTGACAATATTTACTTCATATGGCCCTAGCCAATGCATTCTAAACTTACCAGGGTGTTGCAAAAATTTGTTTTCATAGAGAAGAACTAGGTCTCCCTCATATCGTTTCTTTTTAATATGTTTGTCATGTCATGATTTGTTCCTTTCTTTCTGTACTTCCTGGTGAAATCCTGTCAAAATACTATCCTCTTCCATTTCCATTATTTGACTTAACCTCTCATGCACTGTGACTCTTTTTGTCCTGCTGGTAATTGTTTCTACGCACAGATTGGGTACCATAAATTCTAATGGCACCAATGCTTCCTATCCATACACCAATCTGAATGGTGTATGTCCTGTCAAGTTCTTGCATGTGGTCCTATATTCCAATAGTACTGCTGGTATTTTCAAGTCCCAATCATCCATGTTAACATTGCAGATCTTAGTCAAACCCTTTTCCAAAATATTATTGAAATATTGTACTATTCCATTTACCTAAGAATGATATGGTGTACTCTTCTGGTGATAGACTTCAAACTCCTCAGTCGTAGCCCTGATGGTATTATTAATAAAATGAGTGCCTTGGTCACTCATTGAAATCCTAGGACATACAAATATGTTGATCACTTTCTCAAATAAGAAGTGTGTTGTTATCTCTGCACTACAATCTTTGATTGGTGCTACTTCTTCCCATCTTGTTAAGTATTAGGTTTAAGTAATGATATATCTTACTCTTGACCTTTTTGTTGGTGGATTAATAGGTCCAACAAAGTCTATTTCCCATTTTTCAAATACTTGCAGAGTTACTTGTGGTCTTAGGGGCATCTCATCCCTTTTGTTGGGTTTGCCAATGCTCTAATAGACATCACAATTCTAGAAATATTTCTTGGCATCTTTGTGGACTATTGGCCACCATAATCCTGCATGCAATACCTTCTACATGGTATCTTTTCCTACATAGTTTCCTCCATCTATACCTTCATGAGATTCTACTAAAACCCTGGGTCGTTCATGTTCCAATACACACCTTCTCAAAATACTATCTGTGCCTATCTTGTATAGATGTCCTACAATGAGTTGATAGTGTGTAGCTCTGACTACCATATTTTTCTTCTGAACAGTGCTAAATTCCTGTGGCACAACTCCTATACTTAAGTATTCAATAATATCAAGAAAGTATCCATCATCTACCTATACTGAAAATAACTATGCATTAGGGAAGTTGTCTTCCAATTTAGTATGTTCTTCTCCATTGGTTACCCTTGATAGGTGATAAAGTCCTGCATTCAACTTCCCTAGTTTGACTATCACTTCAAAACATAATTCTTGAAATAATAATACCAATCTACATATCCTCCTCCCCAACACTGGCTTGTTGACTAGATATTTGAGAGCAGAATGGTTTGTGAACATTTTAAAGTGTTTACCTAGTAAATACTGCCTAAATTTCTGAAGTGTATAGGTGATGGCTAGGCCTTCTCTTTCTATGATGTTGTAATTCTGTTCAGATTATCTGATCTAGGAGCATCGTAAGTAGTCAAGTGAGCATGAAGGGGAAGACAGCTGGAAGGCCACTAGTGCACATTTTGAAATATCTTTGAAACATTAATGTAATTGTTAAAGGGAAGCGTACTTACATATTGTAAACAGATCTTGAGCGATTGCTCTCATATGTAAAACATTAAGGTATTTATGCATAGTAAATGAAATTAGGTGGGTTTGAATGAAGATTATACAGTTTAGGAGCGTAGGAGGGAAAACCAACTATAGAGACCCTCACCTTTGTATCATTTGTAACATTAGAGAGCTATCATAGAGCATAGAGTAGAAAGAAAGAGATGTAGCAGAGAGTTGTAGAGAAGAACCCATGTACAAAAGTTCTAAATTAATATATGAAGCTTTGATTCAGATTCATGGTGTTATGATGTTCTCTATGTATACATGCTAAATGGTATGCTTATGGTTGTTTATTCTCTCTATTATGCATTTGCTTTAATAGTGTGTGAATGTATGATTTCATGTTGAATGTTGAAGTCTGATTGAGGGAGTGAATGAGTTTCAATTATTTCTCATCCTGAGTAAGATTTCCTGCAAGGAGTGCGTTGACGAAGGTCCAAAGTTTATCTCTGAAAGATTATGAGAGATACCGTTGTTCTCATTCTAGCAGAAGTGTAGGTGAAGCATAGAATTCGTGCAAGGTGTGTGCAGGTTGGTTGAAATCTCATAACTTATCAACTAAGGGATGAATTGAAGGTCTGTTGTTGTAGGAGGGTGCACAGAGTCAAGAATTCAAATAACTTAAAAGTATTTGAGGGAATTGTCGCAAGGAGTGCATGCAGGAGTCTTTTTGAAGACTCGAAATTGCGAAGAAAGCTCAGAAGGGGTAGCATCGTTGAAGTGTTCAGAGGAGGAAAAGGTCGAACTACTTCAAGGGAAGACAAGGGTCAAAGAAATCCAACAAAAGTTATGTTCCAGTGGAGGAACCTTGATTTATTTCATGGGGATTACCAAGGAGCAACTAGAGGTTAGAATTCTTTGTGGGGAATTCATGAAATCAAGAGGACCATAGGATTCAAGGAATTTACAGGGTGGTTAGAGGCAGGCAAGCTTTCCACTCTAGGATCCAGAATTAACATGGACCGTTGATTGTGCTTTGCACAAGGCGTCAGATCATTTCGGCATTTCAAGGATATTAACAATGAGGAGTTGAGCACAGTGATTCGAAACTCCCGAAGTCATGAGTTGCGACAGGAATTGGATTAGAGTTTCAGGATTTTGGCCCTTCGAGTGTCAGGAAATGGAGAAGGCATTTATTTGAGAGAGAAAGTCCCAAAACACGGGAATAGTGACAGGTGGCGTACTTGTCACTAGGTGGAGTCAAACCTTGTTGATCGTTTCAGGGTTTGAAGTTCGAAGGACTGGGAGCCTTGCATATGGATTCACAAAATCACGAAGTCTGAAATCCCAATGAAGTGAGGAGCCCATTGGGAATTCAACCTTTGTTGAGTGCATCGAAGTTCGGTGGTTCAGGTTTTGGAGGTTGTAGAGACATGAACCCTCGACAACAGGGATCGCAAAGTCGCAAAACCCGAAGTACCGAATTTGCAAAGGGCAGGATCCTATTTTGGGTCAAGAGATCTGGGGTGATGCTTCATGTTTGATCATGTGAGAACACTCATAAGGACATTTGGTTACAAAATTGAGTGTGTAATGTATTTCTCGAGGGGAAACCAAAGAGTCAATAAGACTCAAAGGGAATATTTAGAGAGATCCTGCGTGGACCTTGATCCGAGGGTTTGGGGGTTTGCATCAACGTGGTATCAGAGCACAAAAAGAGTCTTTTCTTTCTGTAGCAGAGAAAGGAAGAATATTTCTCAGCCATGCCACCAATAAGAAGAGACAGACCAATGCCTGATCCAACGGTGGAAAGGGAAATGCATGAATTACATGCCAGGCTTGATGCCATGGAGACAACACAGAGGCACACAGTCGACATTGGGGATATCAGTGAGGCTGACAGTGAAAATGAAGCTAGACATGGAGAAGAAGTTGCAGTCAAAGATGTTGTAGACGAACGCCTATTCAGGGCTATCGCAAGGATAGGTGCTAGGGAAAAAATGGAGATTCCCATGTATGAAGGGAACTTAGATGTTGAAGAGATTCTAGACTGGATTAGAGCTCTGGATAAATACTTCAACTATCAGGATGTTGAGGAAAATAGAAAAGTCAAACATGCTGTCACAAGACTTAAAGGGCATGCAACATTATGGTGGGATGAACTGTAGGCTGACAGACATTGCAAAGGCAAGTAGAAAATCAAAAGTTGGGATAGAATGGTTGTGAAAATGAAGGCAAAATTCATACCCAAGGATTATCAAATCACTTTGTTTCGGAGAATGCAGAATTTGAGACAGAAGTTGATGTTAGTGAAAGAGTACACTGAAGAATTCTACAAACTAAACATCAGAGCAGGTCATCGGGAAAGCGATGATGAAAAGGTTGTCAGGTACATGAATGGTCTGAGATATGACATCCAAGATGTGATGATCATGATGATCATTCAGGCTGTAGAATATGCTTATCAGATGGCTCTAAAAGTTGAAGAGAAGATGAGCCGAAAGGAAGGTCAAAGAGGCCGAGGCAAAAGTCAAGGAAGAGGCAAGACAATTTCCCAAGACAGAGCTCAGAAACCTCAAGAAGAGGGGAAGAAACCTCAAACTTAGCATGAGAGAGGTGGGATGTCATAGAGAGGATAGTATGCTGATAGAAATACTTTTCCTTGAACCAGAGGAAGAGGAAGAGGCAGAGGTGGAGAAATAAAATTATTTACCTGTGGAAAAAATGAACACAAATCCTATGAATGTACAGATAGAAAGAAAGATGGAGGTGAGACTCACATTGCCAAGGAAGGAATGTTGAGGCAGAAGATGCTAAGGGTGGAAGATCACTGATGATGAGAAAAGTTCTTTTAATGCCAGAGAAGGATGCAGAGAACACAACCCAAAGGAACAGACTTTTTCAAATTGCTTGCAAGACCAAAGACAGGGTATGCAAAGTCATCGTAGACAGTGGTAGCATAGACAATCTCATTTCTATAGAGATGGTAGAAAAGCTAGAGATGGAGACTATTGTACATCCAATCCCATACAGAGTTTCGTGGCTACAAAAAGGACATCAGGTAAATGTCACTAAACAGTGTTTAGTTGAATTTAAAATAGGAGGATATAAGGATGAAATATTATGTGATGTCATTCCCATGGATGTTTGTCAT
>ML849175.1:14698-28772 GCA_009831015.1 Picea engelmannii
GATGTATCCCCATTGGAATTTTGTGATGTTATTTTAGGATAGCCATATATGTAGAAGCATCATGTTATTTGTGAATCTCCACCCCGTAGTTTCATTAGTACTCTTGGGGTCAGCTCTACAGGGTACCAAAGGTAATTTGAATAGTTTCTTAGCAAAACAGTGTCAAAAAAAAATATTTCATACCACCAAGTTGAGTCTCTTCACGATCATGTCAGAAGGTGAACAGAAGGACACTCTGACCACTACAACCTTGACCCGAGAACTTTATGTCCAACAAAAGGAGGTCGACAAGATTTTAGAAGAGCACAAAGATATTATTGCTTCACCTACCGATGTGCCTCAACACTGCCTAGTCAAGAAAATATATAATAGACCCCTTCATATCTCTATTGGCCACAATCCTTTTTATGTGTTCTTGGGGTTCCAACCATTATCCCCCATTGATATAGATTTTCATGCTGCATATTCACCAACAAAGTCCTCCCACACTGAGACCAAGACATATCATACAAGCATATTTGCTAAACATATCCATCCCCTCCAACAAAAGGTTCATGCAATCCCTCAATAGGTTAATGCAAAGTACAAGCATGCCAACTTCTTCAGCAAGGCAAGTGGCTCACCAAGGTTCAGATCCAACAAAAGATTCCCCATATCCCATGAGAACTTGATGCAATGGGCACCATTTCTTCCTAAGGGGTGAGGAAATATATAGGTGGATATGAGTGGCCACCCACCTATTCCACTTACTCAAAACACAATTTTCTACCTTAGCAATTTTTATATGGTTTTAACTTCAAGGGCCATTTTGAGGCCCTAAACAACGTTTTTCTAGCTTGAAAACACCTAACAAGTAAGTCACGGTAGATGTTAGGATAATCAAAATGTGTACTTCTAGGTTAGACCTTTATGACAGTATATTGAGCACCCCAATCAAAGATTGTATGAAAAATTTATGCCCATAGGAATTTGACGTATAAACTACCCCCATCGGGGGTCCACAAACCTTATGGAATTTCATGTTTTGGGGTTAGGGTTTTGTATGTTTAGGGTTTTCTCATTAATACTTTATTTCGAAAAGGCATTTTGAGCCTAATTATAATCATCTTCTTGTGGATGCACATAGGTGTCACATCTCTTCTCAAAGATAAGTTGCCACCATTCTAGAAAGTTCATTTCACTATGTATTTTACACTTGGTGCATATTTCATTTCATTAATATAAATCAAGTATTACTGTATCTTTGTGTTTCTTGCAATATCTCTTTGTGTTTTCTTGTGTTTTCATGTTATACCTTTTCCTTCATTTCGTTCTCAAAATAATCTAAATCATAATGGGACCCATATCCCACTCAAGGAAAAATGTACCTTTTATGGGATTTTTATGGTGGAACTTTGAATAATATTTCATGTTCCATAAGATATATAAGCTTAATTTAGAGATGAAGGACCTTATTGTTTTCCCATGATCATGGTCAAGGCCTTGAGACCCATCACTATTACACAAAAACTCCAAATGACACCCCTTGTATGCAAAATATCCCTTTTAGAGGGCTCGTGTTGTAATTTAAGGCCTTGATCATGGCACATCGGTCCAATAATATTCATTTAGGTATAATTCCCTATATATATCTACCAACCATGGTTAATGCCTCAAGATCCATCCCTCATGAAAAAATATCATAATGGAACCCCTTATCTCACTCAAAGGGCTATGGTGCCCTATAAATGGCATTTTTTTCTAGTTTACAACTTTATTTATGTTTCTTGATTCTTAAAGGCCTCAAGAAGGACCCAAGGGCATTATTTTCCTTGCTTGACCATGACAAATACCTCAAGACACACATCCTTCATGTAAAAGACTTCATAATGGTACTCATATCCCACTTTGAGGCCAAAGATCGCCTCTAAAGGGCCCATGTTATGGTTTGAGATCATGTTTGTAGCCAATGAGCATTGGAGATCCATTTATAGTATAAGGCCTTTGTTTTTATATCTTGATTATGTTCAAGTCCATGAGATCCATCCACAATGCAAAAAAAATCCTATTCATTCCTATATCCAACTTGTGTGTGAAAGATCAACTTTAAAGGGTTTATATTGTGGTTTGTGGCCTTGAGCATGGCCCATTAGCTCAAGAATATTATGTTAGGGCATTATTCCCTCGTTTTCTTCCCCAAGCATGGTTCAAAACCCATCCCTAGTACTCAAAAACTCATATTGGCACCCATATCCCACCCTAAGAACAATGATCCCCTATACATGGCAGTTTTGTGGTTTGAGGTCTTATTCATCACCCTTGGTCCCTAGAAGATTCATCTAGTGCATAAGAGCCTTATTTTTCTTTTACACCGATTGGCAAGGCCTTGAGACCCATCCATACTATTCACAACATTATAGGAGAAACCATATTCCACTTAAATCCAAAATATCCCCTTTAGAGGGTCCATGTGGTGGTTTGAATGTTGTTCATGGTCCATAATCCCTAGAAGATTCATTTGGAGCCTAATTCCTTTTTTTCCCTCTCCTCAAACCCATCCCATCCCATGCATGAAACCTCCTAAAAGATTTCATATTACCATTCGAAGTCAAATATCACCATTAGAAGGAGTATGTTTGAGGTATCAACCATGAATTAAACATTCATTATCTATTCTATTGAAAATAAGAAGTTATTTATACATAAAAATATCATAAATAAACATGTATATATTTTCAAAACTTTTTTAACAAACTAAAAACACAAAAGGTAGAAAGTTATGGAAAAAATACTAAAATAAAATTTTCAATTAAAAATAACACATACATATATGTTTGTTTTGTGCATGCTTATTTTACAATCCCAAAAGTGTTATAAAAGAAAATGTGTGTTTCTGCATTCATGATTTTCCCATTGCCCCTTTTTAGATAATCAACTTCATATACAAATAATCCTATAAATGGAAAGGATCCATTTACCCATACCTAAATTGGAAAGGTAGATGAATTAAGTTTGGTTGTGCCTATCATCGTGAAGAAGCTTGATAGACACTATATAACATTGTCCTCCTCCATAAATACATGATAGTGACCTCATAGCTTTTTTGCAAAGAATTTTGTGATCTTTTTGCAAAGTGTTAATATCTACTTGGAATATACACTTGATAAGCACAATCCTTTAGGATTTTTTCTACCTCTAAATATAGAATGATAAACCAATAGATTTGTTGTTTAATTTCGAAGTAGATGATAAAATTTAAAGTTTAAGATGGATAACGATCAATTTACTAATATCGTCGTCGGTTTACATCAAACTTAGCCATAAGAGCAATATCCGTGATAAGTTTTGGATTCGATTGGATTGTTCTCCAAAAGGTTCGATATCGATCGTTTCTCGAAGGTCGTATAACATAAGCAACACAAGTAAAACAAAGCACTTGTACTTAAAAATTTTGAAGTACCTATTGGATACTATCATTCGGATTTCAAATGTTGAGCAACTTCAGTCAATTTGTAGTTTTGTAGTTCAAAACTAGAATCTTCAACTATGAAATTTTTTAATTTTTAAGGTTAAATAATTTTTTCCTATTTTGGTAACTTATTTTTTATTAAAAATAGAATTGATAAATATTTTTTGGAAAAAGTATGAAAAATTAGTCCATGAATTAAATTTAGCTCTTAAAATTTTCAAGGAAATACAAAAAAATATAAGTAAATGTGTAACATCTAGGTTAGTAGTTTTATGTATTTCATTTCTATAATTCATGTAATTCATTTATATAGTTTAAATGAAATATATAAAATTTTGAAATCATTATAAAATTTAAATAATAAAAATAATTAAATCTTATATTAAATAGATTAATTTTATTTTAAACTTCTTAATTATAAAGTAAATTTATTTTATTCTAGATTTATTGTTCTTAAGAAATGGTTTGTGTCACGTCCCCATACTGTTCCTAGCCGAATCTTGTGATCGTGCACCTCTTTGGGTGTGCGGCACGACAATGTTTTTTCGCTTGGCTGCTTGACAACACCAATGATACTTCGTTCAGACTACACCTCTTCACCTAAAGTATACCCATACTTTGTTCTAAGATACTGATAAGTCACACTCCTACTTTAGTGAAAATGTTGTATACTTAGACAATTGTTAACAACTTAAAACTTCATCATATATAAACATACATCCATAAAACAGAGAGAACACCTGAAAAACAAACAAGAGAAACACATATATACTATCGTCGACACAAACCGTGCCTAACACCTGACTAAGTCTTTGTTATTGCGAAACACTTATAATATCTATATTACTGGCTTGATTTACAACTGGACGAAGTCACACAACTAACCTTATCTCACCAAGACACTCATACACAGATTCGTCACACCAAGACTCATTGTCGCAATCATCTCCTCAACATTTTGTGGTGCATCTCAAAGGTGCAATCAATCACAGATTTGTCGTCTCTTCTTTGTTGCAAGGCTTTGCACAAACTCACGGTTCTATCTCCTAGCATGCCTCCTCAGACCTGCGACAAGACTTCCCCCAAACTCAACCAAAAAGAAGGTTGCCCCAAATCTTCCCACATAATCACCTCAAGGTAGCACAAGTCCTCCCATGTGGAGCAACTTCGCTCATTGACAAAGCTCTCCCCTCTTCGTTTAAGTCAACCATAGAATCATAGAGCTTATCTTTCTCCTTCTGTTCTTCAAATCTTCCTTCCTTGGTTTTGCGCCCTTTCTCTCTTATAGGGAATCAAAAGGTAAACATCGCGAACTGTGGCATCCTTTGAGGTTTTCAAGCCCCTTTGTGAACCCATGTGTTCAAAAGAATCATTGCACCCCTTTCCAGATCCGACCACCCAAACGAATTATCGCAACCCTTCATGGAGCGAGTCGCCCAAATGACCTATCAAACTTTCCAACTATCATGTCCCTTGGGAATGGTGTGCCCCAACCTTGGTGTGCTCCTCATGTCAACGCGCCACAACATCTTGGTTGCTTTATACTCGGGAAAACCCCTTAACACATTCACATTCCCAAGGCAGCGACTTACCCAACTAGTGTAGCACTTGGGTGCCAGAGAAACCCCAAGTTTCATCTCCTTGAGAACTTGGGTGAGGGTCTCCACACCCATCTAGCTGAAAACCTTACACTTTGTATTTAAAAAAAATAGATTTCTTAAATAAATTTAGAATTTAACCTCATTTATTAATATAGCATCATATCTTGAAATAACAATTCCAATGATCATGGAGGCATAAGGTCACTTGGAACTTCATTTAGGGCATGAATCCCATAGGTTGTATGATGCACCCCCTCTCCTTTGGACATGTTGGAAGAGGGAATTTTCCTTTGGAGGCACTTGATTACCCATTTGAGGTGACCTTCTAGCCGTCTTAGCCCAAACACTTGCCTTTGGAGGCCTTATCTCTCTCTTATAGGAAATGACATTATACATAGAGGGCTAGGATGTGATGGTGTTGGATGATTTGATGATGATTTGACATGATTCGATGGAGGAAGAACCTTGCACCTTGAAGACATGGCCTTGGGAGGCTTAATGACTTCCTCAACTAGCTCAACTTATTGTCCTTTATTCCAAAACGTCAACCCATGTTTTAGGGATTTATTCTTTTGTAAATTCAACTTATTATTTGTAAAGGGGAAAATTAGGAGGTCGTCCTCCCTAATTTGTGTTTCACCCTAAGTTGATTGGAAAAATTGTTTTTACAAGTTCACGTATAAATAAAGACCTCCTCACTTTCATTTGAGACATATCACACTTGAGAATTACATAAAGTTTGGGATGAAATTTTTGCCCTACTTGGGAAATTAGCACTTTCTCTCTCTTATGCTATTTCGGATGCTAGTACTTATCTCTTTTGGAATAAGTGGTGTGATATCTCTCTTAAATGCTTGTTCTTGCTTAGTGGTGGAATATACTTGGTAAAAGAGGGTTTATCTTGTTATCTCTTGGAATTTGGTAAGGAAATTTTTGCATATTGTTAGAACATTTCTTATTGTTTCATCGTTATTCTTGTCTAAAACCTTGGAGGAGTATAAAGAAATACACCCTCCATTAAGTCTATCAAATTTTTCTGAGGATAAGCTACTTAGTAAGGTTTCTAGGAGGAGTAAAAAGGCTTACACCCTCCAAGATTTACCTTGTTAGTTTTGTTTTCCCTAGGGAGTAAAAATACTTACATCCCTAGGGAGGTAACACAACTAGCCCTTGCAACAATAGACCCCATAACCAAATTGACAAGGCACTAGTTTATTTTGTATTGGAGATCTAAAATCATTGCATTGGAATACGTGAAAAGTATATATTTTGTAATTGTTCAAGTCAGAATCAATTTTGCATGCTTAAGGCTTCTTTGTGCCCTAAGGACATCTAGATTAGCCTTAGAATTCTTTTTGGTGTTATAAAATTAATGATACAAACACTAGGGATGCAACAAAACTTATCTTCTTTCATCTATATCTCACTTATCTACCGCTAAAATTCACTTGTGACCCTAGAGTATTGTTCTACTATTCATTGGCTATCTTTTAGACAGTTTACTTGTCAATTTTCATGATTAGATCTTGTTTTTGTAGCAATTGTTTTCTACAACCACTTGGCTATTATAATACATGGTTGATAACACTAAATAAACAACCATAAAACTCACCAAAGTCTTTCTTCATTAATTGGAAGTTTAACTATTGATTTTGGTGGTTAGATTCACATTTGGTATAATTTGTTTGCCGCAGAAAATATGTTTCCATACTGCTACAAGTTTGGGGCAGCAGGGTTTCTTGCTTGTTCCCCTTTGGTTTAAGGCTTGTATATCAATCATTTGTCTTGTTCTGAGGAGGGATACAATAATCTTGTAGCTATACAACAATTGACAATCATTCTCCATCAACAAGACTCTATCTCAAGTCTTTTCCTCACTTCCAAGCTTGACCCATAGGAGTCTCACTCATCAATATCTTACATTTCATATCAATTCCCTAGGGTCACTGAGATTCCCCACTTCTGGTGATTTATCATCACTAATGTGAGGGGAGTGTCCATCTAAGGTGACAATGGGTACGTATTCCCATAGTTGTCACACTTCCATGAATTGGGTTGGGCTTTGAACAATTTATAGATTGTGCGATAACAATATCAACCATGACTTAAACATTCATTATCTATTCTATTGAAAATACACAATTATTTATGCATAAACATAAAAATATCATAAGATAAACATGTATAACTTTTCAAGACCTTTCCAACAAACTAAAAACTAAAAAGGTAGAAAGTTATGAAAAAATTACTAAAATAAAATTTTCAATTAAAAATAACACATGAACACATATGCTTGTTTTGTGCATGCTTATTTGACAAACTTCCCAATTTTTGTGCATACACACATATGCTTATTTTTGGGCCTGGTTTTCAATTAAAAATAACACAAGCACACATAAAAGATTTTCTTGAGTTCCCCATTGCCATTTTTTACATCATCAACTTCATAAATAAATGATCCTATATTGCCATTTTTCAGATCATCAACTTCATGTACAAATGATCCTATAAATGGAAAGGATACATTTACCCATACCTAAATTGAAAGGGTTGATGAATTGAGTATGGTTGTGCCCATCACTATGAAGAAGATTGATAGCCACTAGAACATTGTCTTTCTATAAAGACATGATAGCGTCCTCCCAACTTTTTTGCAAAGCAGTTTGTGATCTTTTTATGGTGTAAGTGTCAATATCCAGATGGCATTGACATTTGATAAGTACAATCCTTTAGGATTTTTTCTACCTTTAAATATAGAATGATATACCAATACATTCGTTGTTTAATTTCGAAGTAGATGATAAAATTTTAAAGTTTAAGATGGATAACGATCAATTTACTAATATCATTGTCAATTTACATCAAACTTAGCCATAGGGGCAATATCCGTGATACGTTTTGGATTGGATTGTTCTCCAAAAGGTTCGACATCGATCGTTTCTGGAAGGTCGTATAACGGAAGCAGCACAAGTAAAACAAAGCACTTGGGCTTAAAAATTTTGAAGTACCTGCTGGATACTATCATTCGGATTTCAAGTGTTCAGCAACTGAAGTCAGTTTGCAGTTCAAAACTCCCTTCGTTGAAATTCCTTTGCAATAAGTCAATAGAGTGAGGACAATTTTGAAGAAAGAAATTCGGATTTCAAGTGTTCAGCAACTGAAGTCAGTTTGCAGTTCAAAACTCCCTTCGTTGAAATTCCTTTGCAATTAGTCATTAGAGTGAGGACAATTTTAAAGATAGAAATTCATTTTGTAAAAATTTAACCTTAAAATTTTTTGCTATTTAGTTTTAAAAATATATATAAAAATAAAAAATTTTAATTTTTTTTTAGAAAAAACATTGAAAAATTAGTTCATGTATAAAATTTAGCCTCTAAAATTATTTTCAAGGAATCACACAAAAATATTAATCTGTAAATAAGTGAATAGTTTTATGTGCTTCATTTTTATAATTCAAATGAAATATATAAAAGTTTGAAGTCATTATAAAATTTAAATAATAATAAAAATTAAATCTTATATTAAATAATTAATTTTATTTTAAATTTCTTAATTATAAATTAAATTTATTTTATTATAGATTTATTGCTCTTAAGAAATGGAAATGGTGGAATACAACACCGCTAAGTTTATCTCTTGGATGTTTGGCAACACCAAAGATACTTTCTTCACATAGAGCATACATATACTTAATTATAGGCTATCTACCAGTCACACTCCTACTCTAATGTAACTCTTGTATACTTAGACAAATGTTAACAACTTAACAATTAGTCATATATAAACATACATCCATGAAACAAGAGAACACTTGTGAAACAAACAAAATATACATAGATATAGTGCGGGAGACACAAACCGTGCCTAACACCCAACTAAGTTTTTGTTATTGTGAAACAATTACAATATGGTGGAGTCACACGACTCGCCTCATCTCAACAAGACACTCATACACAAATTCATCACACAAAGACTCTCTCTCGCAATTGTCTCTGTAACCTTATGTCGTGCACCTCAAATGTGCTCTCAATTGCAGATTTGTGTCTCTTCTCTGCTGCAAGGCTTCGCAGAGACCTACAATTATGTCTCTTAGTTTTCCTCCTCATACCTACCATAAGACTTCCCCAAAACTCGCCCAAGAAGAAGGTCGCTCCAACTCTTCCCACAGATTCACCTCAAGGTAGCACAAGTCCTCCCTTGTGGAGCAACTTGGCTCCTTGAAGGAGCTCCCCCCTCTTCATTTAAGTCTACCTGAGAATTGTAGAGCTGATCTTGCTCTCTTTGTTCTTCAAATCTGACTTCCTTGGTTGTGCACCCTTGTTCTCATATACGGACTTCAATGGTCACCACCACGTCCTTTGGGGGTGTTGTGCCCCTTTGTGAACCCATGTGTCCAAACAAATCATCGTGCCACTTTGTAGACCCATTACCCAAACGAATTGTCTCACCCCTTCGCGGAGTGGGTTGCTCAAATAAATTGTCTCACCCCTTTGTGGAGCTAGTCGCCCAAACAAATTGTCTCACCCCTTCTCCGAGGCCCAAACGAATTGTCTCACTAGTCAATTGTCATGCCCCTTGAGACCGACGTGCCCCAACCTTGGTGAGTTGTTCATGTGGAGGCACCCCAACCTTGATGCACTTCTCATGTCGACATATCCCAATTTCTTAGTGGTGTCGTACTTGAGCAAGCCCCTTGATGAGTTTGCATGCCCAAAATACCCACTTACCCAATTAATGCAACACTTAGGTGCCATATTAACCTCAAATTCCAACTCTTTGAAAACTTGGGGAGAATCTCCATGCCCATATAACCAAAAGAAAAAAGTACTCACACCATTAAATTCAAACCATTTACCATTAAACTCAAACCATTTACAAAGTAGAATTTCTAGAATTTACTTACCAAGACTTACCTAAACTATTAGTTTATGTACACCTAGGTCATGTAAACTAATTTATCTATTTATCCTCCCTTAGACCATTTAATCATAATTAAACTTAACAATCTGTGAATAATAATTAAAATTAACATTATTTCTACTTATTGAAGTTTTCTACCAATTTTCGTGATCTTTCAATTTTTTTAATTTTTTTTTTTTAAATGTAACGAACTTTTCAATTTCCATTGACCATACATTTTTCTCTTTTCGATTCAAGGGCGTCGTCTCGGTTCATTGACACGCAACGTATATCACCGCTGTAAAAGCGAACGCAGGGTGTATTTTCACTTTTCCTTATCACACAGCTACATATTGCAGATCTTGAACATCTGGTCGGTTCTCTGTTCATATTTATTCTTGAAATATAGAAATAGAAGTCCCGAGAGGAAGCTCAGAGCGGAGTAGTAGTAGTACGAGTACGAGTGAGCATTACAGAAATTCCTCCTCTTCACTGCAGCAGAATAATGCTAATAATGCCAATGATAACAATGACAGCATAAGTGGAAGCTTCATAAACATGAATATGAATGCTTACCCACCTCATCCTTCCTCCTCCTTCATAAACATGAATATGAATGCTTACGCACAGTAATAATGCTAATAGTAACAGCAACCACAGAAGAAGTACAGCAACATTAAGAATAAATGAAAATCCTCCTTATCCCCCATCCTTGCTGCTCAATAATAATCATGATGGCAACAACAGCACAAGCAGTAGAACGTTAACACTCAATGGAAATGGAAACCCTCCTATTCCTTCGTCCTCCTTACTGCGCCACATTAATGGGAATACTAGTAACAGCAATGACAACAGCAGTCAAAAGAACATGCAGACTAAATGGAAATGAAAATTATAGTAACATGAATGCTGCTATTTTTCCTGGTTACCCCTCCTTCCTACTGCCCAATAATAACGATGACTTGAACAGAAGTAGACGAACATTAACACAGAATGCAGATGGAAACCGCAGTAACATGAGTCCTCCCAATCCTCCTATTCCTTCCTCTTTCTTACTGCCCAGAAATAATAACGGTGATTATAACTGCAAAAACAGTAGAAGTGGAAGAATATCGAGAATAAATAAAAATGAAAATGGAAATGNTGGAAACCGCAGTAACATGAGTCCTCCCAATCCTCCTATTCCTTCCTCTTTCTTACTGCCCAGAAATAATAACGGTGATTATAACTGCAAAAACAGTAGAAGTGGAAGAATATCGAGAATAAATAAAAATGAAAATGGAAATGTAAATTCCAGTCTCGCTAATCCTCCAAAACCTTCCTCTTGCTTACTGTTAAATAATTATGGTAATAATAATAGCAGCCGCAGGAGAAGTAGTATTACAATATTAAGACCTAACAGAAACTTAAACTAGCACAGCCACATAATTCTGGTTGATGAATGCAGAAAAACATCTTTAATTTATTAAACCTAGTTTTAATATAAACTCTAATTAGGGTTTGTAAATAAAATTTACTATATCCATCGTTTACTATATAAAATTTATTAACCTTGTCATTTCATGCACAAAAACTATTTTTATATATATATGGGTTAAGCTGCGTACCATGGCATTGCATTGTCAAGGAAATTAGGGGTAGAGAATGAAATGCAGATATTTGAGGTAATTCTAAAAGTTAATGATTTAAAGGTGGCATTCATATGGTGATAGAGTAATTTTTTAATATGATTAGGTAAATGTTAAAAAGTAAACAGGTTAACGGATGTATTCAAAAATACAAGAAAGTTATGAAGAGTAAATCACATTCATTGACTTGGGAGGACGACTAAGAATATGCCAGCATCTTCAATTGTTAGCCATTAGATTAGAATTTGAGATTAAAAGGTGATTAATTGTGCCCATTGTCAAATCTCAAATTCTAATCTAATGGCTAACAATTGAAGATGTTGGCATATTCTTAGTCGTCCTCCCAAATCAATGAATGTGATTTACTCTTCATAACTTTCTTGTATTTTTGAATACATCCGTTAACCTGTTTACTTTTTAACATTTACCTAATCATATTAAAAAATTACTCTATCACCATATGAATGCCACGTTTAAATCATTAACTTTTAAAATTACCTCAAATATATGCATTTCATTCTCTACCCCTAATTTCCTCACGTGTCCGGAGGTTTCATATTAGATGGCCGACCTACCTATCATATTAAGTTTTATTTTCTGCCATGTGGTAATGAGCCTCGAGCATGGTAGAGATTTTTGTTGCTGTATTTTGAGCATACAGGAGAAGGTCAAAAGATCGCCGTAGAGTAGGAGATGGCACCTTCTACGAGCAGCTTGAAATGCCAATGCAATGCCATGGTACGCAGCTTGAAATGACAATGCAATGCATAAAAATAGTTTTTGTGCATGAAATGACAAGGTTAATAAATTTTATATAGTAAACGATGCATATAGTAGATTTTATTTACAAACCCTAATTAGGGTTTATATTAAAACTAGATTTAATAAATTAAAGATGTTTTTCAGCGTTCATCAACCACAATTATGTGGCTGTGCTAGTAATAGTAATTATGATAACTATGGTGATAGCAGCAACGGCAGCAGAATTGGAAGAACATCATGAAGGTCAAGAAGATTAAATGGAAATGGAAATTCCTGTGAGGACGAGCATGGAATCAGAAGTGGAAGAAGAATCTCAAGAATATTAAATGGAGATAGAAATTCGTATGAAGAAGAGTATAGACCATACGTATCTGCCATTCGCAGCGAGATGAGATCCCGGAATTCGGACCCATTTCATTTGTCTGGACCCATTTCATTTGAGTGAGCAAGCTCGTCAACTGGAATGTGGGCATATCTACCATGGGAGATGCATATTTCCATGGCTGGAACAGAGTCGTACTTGCCCTATTGACTCCTTTTCTGTAATAAACAGAGCTATCGTTCTTTCTTACCATTGTATTGCAAAACCTGTAAATTAAAACGGGAACTGGTCCATCTCTGCATCTTATACTGTATTGCACGACCAGTAAATTGATGCAAGATTTATGCTCTCCTCTGCATCTTATACAGAATCTTGTAAATGTGCAACGTCTGTCACTTTAATTTTGGATAGTTACCACGCCGCTGAGAAAACGTTTTTAAAACGCTACTCAATAATGGTAAAACTGCATATTCAAAATAAATTAATTAAGCCGAAAGGCGTATACCTATTGACAATGGGCACATTTAATAGGGTTTTAGTGTTTAATAAGTTTTGTATGGACAAGATTAAATATTGATGGAATATTCTTAGTGGTCCCAATAAATCAATGGTTGAGATTTCAACCAATAACTTCCTCACTATTATAAAGGCATCAGTTTACATGTTTATTTTTTTACTTTTACTTGATCATATTTAAAATTTACTATGGTAACTAGCTGATTGCCACTCGAGTGATTAACAACAATTAAAATTTTGTTACAAAGTGAAGCGTTTCATTTTCTGAACCACGTTTAATTACCAGGTAATTTAGCCACTTTTTTTACATACAGTCCACCTCCAAGCCGTTTCTGTTCCCGTCAGTTCATATTTCCAAAGGTTTGAAAAATAACATTAACACGTTTACTGTACCGCAGCGTTTAAAAAATAACACGTTTATAATGAAAGACACACCGACGCTCCAGAAATGTTTGTAAGCACAGCAAATGAACTGATATATATAGAGAAACAATTCGATCGAGAGTCAATGCCTGGTGCATTCATTCGGGGCCTTAAAAAAACAAAAAGCCACCACTCGTCAGGCATGGTATTTGACGAAATGTCAGCTTTTATTGTTTTTACAATAGATCATTTTGACCCTCGAATTTTACTACGGGGTTTTAACTGCTTTTAGAATTTTACATTCAATATCTTTCAGCGTTTTCCAGCCGCGATTTAGAGGCTGTGCTAGTACTAGCACAGCCACATAATTGTGGCTAATGAACGCCGAAAAACATCTTTAATTTATTAAACCTAGTTTTAATATAAACCCTAATTAGGGTTTGTAAATAAAATTTACTATATCCATCGTTTACTATATAAAATTTATTAACCTTGTCATTTCATGCACAAAAACTATTTATATATATATATATAT
>ML849175.1:28822-39602 GCA_009831015.1 Picea engelmannii
TGGAAACCGCAGTAACATGAGTCCTCCCAATCCTCCTATTCCTTCCTCTTTCTTACTGCCCAGAAATAATAACGGTGATTATAACTGCAAAAACAGTAGAAGTGGAAGAATATCGAGAATAAATAAAAATGAAAATGGAAATGGAAATGTAAATTCCAGTCCCGCTAATCCTCCAAAACCTTCCTCTTGCTTACTGTTAAATAATTATGGTAATAATAATAGCAGCCGCAGGAGAAGTAGTATTACAATATTAAGACCTAACAGAAACTTAAACTAGCACAGCCACATAATTTGGCTGATAAACGCCGAAAAACATCTTTAATTTATTAAACCTAGTTTTAATATAAACCCTAATTAGGGTTTGTAAATAAAATTTACTATATCCATCGTTTACTATATAAAATTTATTAACCTTGTCCTTTCATGCACAAAAACTATTTTTATATATATATGGGTTAAGCTGCGTACCATGGCATTGCATTGTCATTTCAAGCTGAGTACCATGGCATTGCATTGGCATTTCAAGCGGCTCGTAGAAGGTGCCATCTCCTACTCTACGATGATCTTTTGACCTTCTCCTGTATGCTCAAAATACAGCAACAAAAATCTCTACCATGCTCGAGGCTCATTACCACATGGCAGAAAATAAAACTTAATATGATAGGTAGGTCGGCCATCTAATATGAAACCTCGGGACAAGTGAGGAAATTAGGGGTAGAGAATGAAATGCAGATATTTGAGGTAATTCTAAAAGTTAATGATTTAAACGTGGCATTCATATGGTGATAGAGTAATTTTTTAATATGATTAGGTAAATGTTAAAAAGTAAACAGGTTAACGGATGTATTCAAAAATACAAGAAAGTTATGAAGAGTAAATCACATTCATTGATTTGGGAGGACTACTAAGAATATGCCAGCATCTTCAATTGTTAGCCATTATATTAGAATTTGAGATTAAAAGGTGATTAATTGTGCCCATTGTCAATAGGTATAATTATTACCATAATTATTACGCCTAAAGGCGTATACCTATTGACAATGGGCACAATTAATCACCTTTTAATCTCAAATTCTAATCTAATGGCTAACAATTGAAGATGCTGGCATATTCTTAGTCGTCCTCCCAAACCAATGAATGTGATTTACGCTTCATAACTTTCTTGTATTTTTGAATACATCCTTTAACCTGTTTACTTTTTAACATTTACCTAATCATATTAAAAAATTACTCTATCACCATATGAATGCCACGGTTAAATCATTAACTTTTAGAATTACCTCAAATATCTGCATTTCATTCTCTACCCCTAATTTCCTCACGTGTCCGGAGGTTTCATATTAGATGGCTGACCTACCTATCATATTAAGTTTTATTTTCTGCCATGTGGTAATGAGCGTCGAGCATGGTAGAGATTTTTGTTGCTATATTTTGAGCATACAAGAGAAGGTCAAAAGATCGCGGTAGAGTAGGAGATGGCACCTTCTACGAGCCGCTTGAAATG
Organism: Picea engelmannii; assembly: GCA_009831015.1. Taxonomy (NCBI): domain Eukaryota; kingdom Viridiplantae; phylum Streptophyta; class Pinopsida; order Pinales; family Pinaceae; genus Picea; species Picea engelmannii. Next base: position 30,327 of record ML849175.1, read on the forward strand.
CCAATGCAATGCCATGGTACGCAGCTTGAAATGACAATGCAATGCCATAGTAAATTTTATTTACAAGCCCTAATTAGGGTTTATATTAAAACTAGGTTTAATAAATTAAAGATGTTTTTCAGCGTTCATCATTATTAAACCTAGTTTTAATATAAACCCTAATTAGGGTTTGTAAATAAAATTTACTATATCCATCGTTTACTATATAAAATTTATTAACCTTGTCATTTCATGCACAAAAACTATTTTTATATATATATGGGTTAAGCTGCGTACCATGGCATTGCATTGTCATTTCAAGCTGCGTACCATGGCATTGCATTGGCATTTCAAGCGGCTCGTAGAAGGTGCCATCTCCTACTCGACGGCGATCTTTTGACCTTCTCCTGTATGCTCAAAATACAACAACAAAAATCTCTACCATGCTCTACGCTCATTACCACATGGCAGAAAATAAAACTTAATATGATAGGTAGGTCGGCCATCTAATATGAAACCTCTGGACAAGTGAGGAAATTAGGGGTAGAGAATGAAATGGAGATATTTGAGGTAATTCTAAAAGTTAATGATTTAAATGTGGCTTTCATAGAGTAATTTTTTAATATGATTAGGTAAATGTTAAAAAGTAAACAGGTTAACGGATGTATTCAAAAATACAAGAAAGTTAGGAAGAGTAAATCACATTCTTACATTTATTGTTCATAACTTTCTTACATTTATCAAGGCATCAGTTAACATGTTTACTTTTTAACATTTACCTAATCACATTAAAAAATTACTGTAAAGATATGTAATTGCCACGTTTAAATGATTAAGTAGGATTAAACCGTAACATCTAAATTAAGGCATCCTCACCTATCTGCAAGTTTCATTTTCGCCACAGATTTTCTCAACTGTCGGTGCGTTTCAGTTATCAGCCCATTCTCTACCTCCCCGCGTTTCAGCTATCCGCCCATTCTCTACGGCCCCCGCGTTTCATATTATCCTAAAAACGTGTATTAAGTATTGGAGCTTCTGTCTGTCATAGTATGTCTGTATCAAGTGTTGGAGCTTTTGTTTGTCATACATAGTCTGTCATTTTCTTCTGGAATGTAAGAACAGCTAACCAGAGATACTCACTTACTCAGCTCTTCCTGTTCATCATTACCAATAAATTGATGTTTAGAAAAGCTCGTGTCATAGAAAAACACAGAAAGCAGGTTTGGCCGTAGCGAAAAACAAAAAAGGGAGGCGGGTTTTAATAACATCCACAGGCTTGAAAAGCTTACCCGACAAACTACCACAGGGATGGGTAGGGCAACCATTTTGGAGGCGTACGGGACACAGCTCCGCCTCCGTTGTTTCTTTCCCTCTGGGCCCCATTCCCTTTTCTTTTTTATAACACATAAATGTTTTTTCCTGTTACTGCTTCAGTCTACTTCGTGGGCCTGGTGTGAATGCGTGTGACCTCCTTCCGCGCTCCACCTTCGTGGGCCTGGTGTGAATGAGTGGATTTTCGTGGGCCTGGCGTGAATGCATGAATGCATTTTTACATGTGTTAATGTTTTTACATGCGTGAATGCGTTATTATTCAGTCATCCCGGCTACCAATTTCGTGGGCCTGGTGTGAATGCGTGGATTTTTGTGGGCCTGGTGTTTTTACTTTTACTGTGTTAATGAGGGTGTTTTTAAATACACGGGATTTTTTTAACTACACGGGAAGTTTAACAGCACTAAGTCTTTCGGCGTTTACCAGCCGCGACTTAGAGGCTGTGCTAGTTATATTGTCAGTCAGAATGAGAAAAAGTTTGATAAAGCTCCTTTGCTCATTTCATCACCTTCTTGTAGTAATGATATTATGAATCAGAATAACAAAAAGTCTGATGAATTTCATTTCTTCAATTTATAACTGTTTATATTGTCAAACAGAATAAAGAAAAAGTCTGATGAAGCTCATTTGTTCATTCCATCACCTCGTTGTAGGATATTGTCAACCAAAATGAAAAAATATTCTGATGAAGCTCATTTCCTCAATTTATAACTGTTTAATTAATGTATCTATTATATTAAGATACATAATTAGTAAGCATGTCTGATGAGGCTCATTTGCTCAATTTTTATGTGTTGTTTAATTTAAATATGGATGATATTAAAAGAAATAATATGGTGATTAATAATCATGTCTATGAAACACATGTGCTCAATTTGTAACAATTCTTTGATGATGAATTGATGATGTTAAGATACATAATATGACGATTAATAAAAATAATTTAATTTTTATATATTAAGACAAACTAACACGAAAAACTCCTTCCGACTATGAACCGGGAGAACTTCGTTTCTTTAAAAGGGATTTAGAAAAAAATGAGATACCCACTCAGATCTCATTGCAGGAACAAATATTAAAAAACCAAAACAATTTTTTGATCAGACAAACCTTTTTCACCCATCTTGAAAGCCATCATACACTAAAAACTTTTGCCAGTTCTACTTGCGAATATAATATAACTGATTCCCGTTTTCGAAAATCTCTGTACAGATAATTGTTTCCGGCCGTTCAAAAAGGTTAGATTAACTTATTTTATTCAATATTGAGTTTTCTACTGGAATTCCTGAATTATGTTAGACAAAATTAAGAAGATGTCCATTAAAAAAAAATTACAACAATCCTTTAAATTCTTAAAATAATATTATAAGGATAACCCAATACAATCATCAAGAGGAGCTTACGCTCCTCTTCAGTAGAGCCTGTCATTCCTTTTCTCTAAAAACCGCTGTATGGAAAACTTTCGACTGATTGGAAGATCGGCTGCAAACACCCATTGCAAACATAATTCAGTTTTCCAATTTGTAACCAAATTAGTTTTCTTCGTATTCAGTATTTCACTACATGTAGCTTGCCTGCATTTATTGTCTGACAAGATTTGTCTGAGAAGATTGGGCGCGGCTGACGAGATAAACAAATATTTTTGTTTTTTGCTTTGGCAAAAGACTTGAGCTTAAGCTTCAGTACTTCAAAGATACTCCTTTTCTTTTTTACCAGCTGTATGTAACCTCCTCATTGTGAGGAGGTCACAATGCGGAGGAGATCACAAAGCGGCTGATCAGCGCCGGCCTGGGAGACCTAATGGAATGCATATCCAATATGAAACGCTTGGTCATCCAATAGTCTTCTATCTTCGGGGATTCAATATGAATCGGGCGGACAAAAAATGAAACGTTCATTTAATATGTTAGTTAAGTAAATTCAAAGGTGGTAATCCTAAAAGGTTAATCATTTAAATGTGGAAATCATCTAGTGATACAGTAATTTTTTATTATGATTAAATGTTAAAAAGTAAACAGGTTAAGGATGTATTCAAAAATATAAGGAAGTTATGAAGATTAAACCATATTCATTGATTTGGGAGGAGGACTAAGAATATGCCAGCATCTTCAATTGTTAGCCATCAAATTAGAATCCAATAGGTATACGTCTTTCGGCATAAATAATAGTAAAAATTAATTAATAATATGGGTACATTTTTATTAATAATAAAAATAAATTATACATTTCAGTATATGAGATTTATAGTGTCAATTGATGCATGACATGTATAATATTCAAATTATAACAATAACCACCCAAGCCTCACCAAATTGGTGTATGAGACCCCCTTGTTTGTGGGACAAGGGACCCCCCTCTGCCCAACGATTTCACTGGTAAAGTCTATGGAGGTATACATACCCACATACCCTACCCCCCTCTGGATTATTACTTTAATAAAGGAATACCCTATTTACAAGTCTTTAATCATAAAGATGGTTTCTATAGACACAACTTAATATGTCTATGGATTATCTTTCTTTGAAGTTAAAACATGGTTGTTAATTATTAGATGAGGAATTTTTATGAGGAATTTTCTTTTGTTCACAATTTTAACAGTGTTGTAATGACTTGTAGTTATCACAACAATATACTTATTAGGAACTTAATATGTAACTTGAGGGACTTGAACTTTAATGGAGAGGAGAATAATTATTTCTCCTATGTTAGGATTCTTAACCAAACATAATAAAACATATTTACACAGAAGCAATTATACACCTAAACTAATAATTATCTTGGAAAACCCTTTGGGAAAAACAAACCTAAGAATAGATCTATTATTATGCTTGACCAAGCCCGACCAAATGAGTTAGCCACCATTCACCTCTAGGTCACTTTACAATGGAGACTTACAAGCTTTATAAAGGGTGTTGTCTAACTGTTCTAGGTTATGACCCTTTTCCCCAGAATCCGATGACATAAATCTACAGGAAATTACAATGTTCTATTATTTAAAATCTATTTCTGTATCGAGATATGGATTTAACATGTTGATTATACATAATTAACCACTCAAATCTACTGATCTAGCAAATTCTTACCATATTCTGAGAAAAATTAAGCATAAAATATCATTCAGTTAGAACAACCTTTTATAAAAGACTTCTTCACTTGCATTCTCTAGCATACAAAACCACTAGACATCAATACCATGTTCCCAAAATAGTGTGATGAGACCTAAAGCACTCATTCCACAGTTAACATTAACCAACATCCCCATCACTCAAAATACACTCAATTAACACCAAAATCCAAAAAGGTCATCTATCTATGACATGCTATAATTTGAATATCAAAAGAGTTTGACTACTTGTCATGGTAAATATTACTTCGATTATTACAAGGATGGTAACCTTTAGCCAGGTTGAGTAGATAGTTAATTAAGACTACCCTTATCCATCATGATCTTCCATGCGAAACACCTAAAGTTGCTCAGGGTGGGTTATAATCCTTTAGGCTTCATGTTTTCCTTTTAGGATATATCAAACCAAACCTCAAACCTTCAACAATAATACAATAAGATTGTTGAGAAAGTTGGTAAGATAAAAAGAACTACACCATTGCCTAATAAATAAAACTCGGTTGGATTAATGAAAGTTGATGGAGGAAAAGAACCCATTAATAATTAGATTGCATAGAATGAATTTTCATTAAATCCAATAAAATTATTCAAGGAAGGATTATGAATGTTCCTTCAAGTTCTCTAACAAATTAATCATGCAAAAGTCCTATGAGAATCATTGTATCTAATTTGCAATGTAGAAACAAATATAAATGTAGTATACCTAGGGAGGTAATATGGGGTACGTAGGGAGGTACCCAATGGGAATGTAGTTATGTGTTATTAGTGGAAGACATTTAATATATGAGAATGTGGTCATTCAATGTAAGGTGGACTAGGTCCACTATATTAATAAAGGCCCACTATGGTAGTTGGGTGTAATAAATGTGAGAAGTGTCTCTAAAAGGTCCATAGGAGATAGAGAGAGCTATATAAAGAAGTGTAGGCAATGTAATGAAACATAGTGAAGAATATTGTGATTGTACAAGCACGGATTGCTTGAGGAGTTTTATCCTTCCATAAGGATTAATATATAGTGTTACCCTACCTCAAGGGTTTTCTCTATTTCTTGTGTTCATGTTATGGTGAGTGGATTATGGTTTATTCTTGGTATTATTGAATTATATTTTCATATCTGGTATAGCTACTTAACAATTGGTATCAGAGCACTTTCCTTGGCCAAAGAAGGGAAGATTTGTTTTCTCTTTTTGCAGAATTTTTTCTAGGGAAGAAAAAGATGGCGACGCACTTCAGGTTCATATATAAAGATTTACAAGATTATTTTTGATAATAAAAAAAAACAATTGGGTATTTGAATTCCTCTCGTAAAAATACCCAATTTTAAAAAAAAAATCAGCCGAAACGGAGTTCCGGAAGTAAAGTTGTGAGCATTTTAAATTCAACAGTTTTTCAAGGTTTTTCAGGAAAAAGCCACAATTTTCTGTCATAACTTATTGTTCTATTCTTGGGTTTTTTTCATTGAAAGATGTATTTTATAGGGAAATGTGATGGCCCTAGTATTGAATCATTCATTAAATAAATAAAGTCAGCATGGGAAGAGAATTGGCCCCATTGGATAGATCTCAAATTGCAAGGTGATGCTACCATTTGGTGGAAATCGCTTGATTATAAGGAGATGATGACACTCTCCAATGGATAATTTGAAAAAATATTGTTAGACAAGTGGTCTCATGGAGAAAATAAGGATAAAGAGAGAACCAAGAGTTTATTTTCATGTTAAAAATCTATATTACAGGTTCATGGTTGTATTCATAAAGAAAATATCATTGTTTCTATTAACCCTAGTTGCATGCATAATTTTATCAATGTTTAGTTGGTTAAAGATTGCAAGTTTCAATAAATAATATTTAAAGCACGAAGGTTGAGGGTGAAAATGTTCAAATTTTTAAAGATTTGAATATTACCATGGATAAATATGTGTTGCATTCAGATTTTTATGCTATGGATATGGATGAAGTGGATATTGTTTTTGGATATCATTGGATAGAATCAAAGGGTACCATTAATATTAATGTGAAAAAGAAGTTTTTAAAGTTGTGGTACAAGAAAAAGAAAATCACATTGTGGGATGTGTCTCTTAGTAAGAAAGATATACCCATGGAAGCTAGCAAAGAAGTTATTGCCCAGTTTGAAGTTGAATCAAAGGCAGAGTCTACAGAAGGAGATGAAAAAAAACTACAAGAAGGACATAATCATGAAGCTAAGGAGGTAATTGAGTCAAAGACACAAAGTATTGCAGATTTGAAGAAAAAAGAACAAATTCCTACAATTGTTGTATATCGCCATCCACTTCATATAGAGACACAAAAGTCATCAAGGCAAGGGCATGTGCATCAACACATTTATGGATCAGCAGGGCACTAGACAGGAAACCGATCAAGAGGTGCATGGAGGACTACCGACACTATGGGAAGAGCTCAAGCTACAGAAACAATCCCATGGAAACCTCGACATGATGCAGAGAAAGATAAGAATGGAAAGGTAGCAGATAGACATCATGTTCGACTTCCACTGGGATGGATGGATGGTCGTACTTGGTACCAGTTGGCTACATTACTTAGCCGGTCATATTGTATGGTTTCTTCTCATGTTTCGAGGATGAAACATGTGAAGAGGGATGGAATGTAGTATACCTAGGGAGGTAATATGGGGTACCTAGGGAGGTACCCAATGGGAATGTAGTTATGTGTTATTAGTGGAAGTCATTTAATATATGAGAATGTGGTCATTCAATGTAAGGTGGACTAGGTCCACAATATTAATAAAAGCCCACTATGGTAGTTGGATGTAATAAATGCGAGAAGTCTCTCTAAAAGGTTCCTAGGAGATAGAGAGAGCTATATAAAGAAGTGTAGGCAATGTAATGAAACATAGTGAAGAATATTGTGATTGTACAAGCAAGGATTACTTGAGGAGTTTTATCCTTCCATAAGAATTAATATATGGTGTTAGCCTACCTCAAGGGTTTTCTCTATTTCTTGTGTTCATGTTATGGTGAATGGTTTATGGTTTATTCTTGGTATTATTGAAGTATATTTGCAGATCTCATATAGCTACTTAACAAACTTGCTCAAAGAAAATGAGCATGTTCTTTGTTTTTAAGTGGTGTACAGTGATGCATGTACTGGTTTGTATTGATATTCATTCAATAATTCTTGCAATCCTCACCATTGTTGGAAATTGTAATTACAAGTTGGTGAGATCTTTACATCTCCGTCGATATGTCTACCAATCAACTTGTCAGTCAGCCAAAATGTTAGTCAGACAGTCAGAAAGTGTGTAAGTGAAAAGTCAATAATCCAGGCGGATATTGGTGGCCACCCGCCTATTCCACTTGGACCCACACCATTACTTCTTTCATTCAGTTTCCGCACAGTTTACTATTTTTAGCAGTTTTTCATGTCTTGAACTTCCGGAGTTGTTTTGAGGACTTAAACGACATTTTTTGGGAAAACAGGGAGCAACATGAATTGTAAATCAATGCTTCTCACCCAAAAGTTGTAGTCTTCAGATAGATATTTCTAACGAGGTATGGAATGCATCAAACGGAGATCATATGCCAAAGTTACGTCCCCGGGAAGTTGATGTACCAACTTACCCAAACGGGGCCCATAATCTTGGTGTTTCATCTTCTAGGGTTAGCTCTTTGGATGTTTAGGGTTTTCCATTGTTTCTTAACAATAATAGGCCTCTGAGCCTCATGGTAACACATTTCAGAGGCTAGTAGCCGCCACATCTCTTCTCAGAGATAAGCTACCAGCGCCCTAGCTAGTTTATTTCCATTTTGTCTGTAAGCATATTTCAGTCATTTGTTATTAATGAAATGAAGTATTATTTCCGTTGCATCTCTGCGTTTATGTGTATTTCTATATTTCATTGTGTTCCTACATAAATATATATCATTGGTATCAGAGTGGTCTACTCATTTTCGATCCTTATTTACATGTCCCCAACGAGGTCGGGGTATAAGGAGTTGGGGCTCAATCTGGTTGAACCTTTGCAAGATCATCCTCGCAAACCCCGACGACCACCCATGGGGGAAGAAAAGAAAGATGAGGGAGCGGGATATCCTATCAAAATGTTGCTCGAGGAGGCCCTCGAGAAATAAAGGAATGCGATGATGGACAACTTTGCCCAGATTCTTCAACGGATTCCCACTGGCAGCGCATCAACATCCAACAGCTACTCTAGAGGCGCCACTCCTTTTAAGGTACAAGTAAACTTTGGCATTCCCATATTTGAGGGAAAAATAGATGCATATGTCATAGATAGATGGTTTAATTTGTTAGAAGGATATTTCTCGGTTCATGACTTTTCCGACCGAGAAAGGATTATTTTCGCACTCCTCAAAGCCGCCCCCCATGTCAAGGAATGGTGAGAAACCTACTCGGAGAAATGGGGCGAGGGGGAACCCTCTCTCTTATTAGCCACACCCACTTGGAATTCTTTTTGAGACAACATCAAGGAACAATATTATCCTGTGGGGAGCTATGAGGAAAAATACATACAATGGACTACGCTTCGGCAGCAAAGGGACGAAGATGTGCATGAGATGACGAATTTGTTTCATACCCTACGCACAAAGTTGGGTATCAAAGATTCAGAGAAACATTTGGTGTTAAAGTATCGCAGTTGTCTGCACAGATATATTCAAGAGGAAATGGAGTTCCTCAACATCTCCTCGCTTGGTGTGGCATAGCGATATTGTTAAGGTCCTAACCCGCACATAGGTAGATTAATGTATTCGGATGTAATAAAGGTCAATATTAATAAGACCTTTCAATAAAATAGAATAAGGCGGATGTAAGAAGACCTAATAGAAGCTTCCGCTTCTAGAAGGATC
>ML849176.1:10779-33068 GCA_009831015.1 Picea engelmannii
GCTTTATGTTTATAACACTGGTTTTCACAGTAAAGACTTACTGCCACTAAGATTAATGATTCGAAGTTAAAAATGAGAGAGATTGTTAATAATTTACAATAACTGATTCACCCCCCCCTCTCAGTTATTTCATACCTGTAACACCTATATACTTCATAAGAGTTTCTTGAGTATGCAATATAATATCTAACATCAAAGCCATATTACGAAATTCATCTGTGTATTCTTGCACCGATTGTCCTTTCTTTAATTTAAGACTTTTCCATTCAATTAAAGCCTTCTCCTTATACCTTAAAGGATATAATTTTTTTCTAAGTGCAAAAATAAAATCTTGCCATGATGTAAATACATTACCAATTTGTTGAGTAACATGTTGCAACTTACTCTGCCACCAGATGAATGATGTGCCTGCAAGACGAAGCGATGCCAATTTGATCTTGGTTGCCTCATAATTGATTTGTTGCACACTGTAATATAACTCCATTTGTTTGACCCAATTATCAATCTTCTCAGCATTGACTTCTCCATTATACACGGGCAATTCGAATTTCACATCAATTTTAAGTAATGACATGTCAGGCTTATGTTTATGAGAATGTTTTCTTGCAGAAGTAGTATTCAAACTTGTACTTGAAGAAGAAGAAGATGGAGATCAAGGAGGTTTAGGAGGGTCATCTCCTTATTCACTTTTGTCTTGCTTTGAAGATTCTCCTTGAAAATGTCTCTTTCATTCCAATTAATCATCATACAACACTTTTACCATCTCCGACATGGCAAAGAAATTTCTTTGAAACTCTCTTTCATTTTGAGAAAGTCCTTCTTTCGATGCCATCTTCTCACTTTGATATGTCCTCTTTCTTGATCCAATCTCAATATCTCCTTCTACAAGCTCTCATTCACCACGAATTATATTTTCCTTGGTAATCATGCAAACTTAAACAACCAACTATCAACTTTCTCTGATACCACTTGATCCGAAAATGATATTTTAAAGACTATGATTAAGTTTATGCATGAGCTGATTTACCACTTAGGAATTAAGAGAATAATAAGATTTAACAAAATAATGTTGCAGTGATCATAAATAATGTAGAACAAAAAATAAACACTAATAACAACAAACCATAATGTCAAGATTGTTAACGGAGTTCGACAAAGTTGCCTACATCTCCGAGCCTTTGTCACAGTGGGGGAGGCTTTCTTATTAATCTCCAATGCTTCAAAAATACATCATAAGTACATCAAATGGATTAAAAACTGGTTTTTCTGTGTTCTTCTCAACCTCAAAAATCCAACACAATTAAAGGAACTGAAAAAGGCTGAGCGTAGCTCTCGGAAATGGCCTCCAAAGTTCGCTTCCTCAATGGCTTCCCTGCATAAAAATGGCTTGGACTTCACAAACTCTTCAACATTTGGTTGTTATAAACCTCTGGTTTATATAGATTTTGATTTGGGGATCCTATCCCAACTTCCTCCCAATATTTGGCCTCAAAAAGGCCTTAAAATCCCCCAAAACTGGGCAAAAATCCATTAATATCAGGCTTAAAATCATAAAAAAATATTATTATATGGTTTAAAAACCCATATTTGGGAAAATATTGGCATGCACGCCCCCTTCCTTCGAGTCCCTGGTCATGTGGCAATGTTATATGGCCACACACTAGGCGTTGGTGCCCTAGTCCTCTGTGCTCGAGGTCATATGCATGGGCCATGTGGCCGCGCTCTAAGTTCTTGGCACCCTAGTCCTCCAGATCCCTTGTCACATGGAAGGTTGTAACCTTTCCTTGGTCGGTGGCTAGCCCCTGCCGACCAGGGCTTATCCCCCAAATCTATGCCAAAACAACTTTAAATATTACTCTTCCACGTGTATAAACAAGTAATAAACGTGCCCGACCGATCAGTGCATGGTGGTTAAGTGTTGGCCCTTGGTTAGGTAAGGAAGAGAAGATTAAGGAAGAAAGGAGAAGTACGAACTGCGTAGAAGGCACATAAAACAATGAGGGGTTGAAGTGGTTAAAGAAGCAGAAAAGGAGGAGTGAAGTAAGGGAAAGCCAGTCGTTGGAAGAGAAGATCAAGGAAGACATATCAACAAAGAAGATGGATTGTGGACAACTCAACAAGCGGGAAAAGACATCAACGATTGCTTTGGAGTACCTTGCGGGAAAGAAGGAAGAACAGGCTGGTGAAGCCCTTAAGATAGAGGTTGCGTGGAACTTAGGGTTTTGACACCTAGGGTTTTGGCATTGAGGGTTTTGACACTTAGACTTCGGTCTAAGGTTCTCTAAGAGTCATTGTAATGTATAAATAAAGATCTAGAGGAGTGAGGAAGGGTTGTTGTTGATGTGGAGTGATTATTGTTGTTGTGTGAGAAATGTATTGTGTCTAAGAACTTTCTTGTATTCTGGATCTTCAGTTGGGTGGAAAGATCAACCTTGTAGCTGGGTGTGTAGGGGGGTTGGGGGCGGGAGAAAGGGAGAGAAGAGAGAGAGATCTACAAGCTAAGTGCATAGATAGAAATGTATGTTTCCATTTAATATATCAAGAAACACAGTTATGTGGACGTATCCCTAGGGAGAGGGTGAACCACGTATATCTTATTGTTTTGTGTGATTGATGCTGTGTTATTTTTCATTTTTTATATTGTTATTATGTTGTGGTGTTAGATTAGAGGTATACCCGTGAGAAGTAGGCATAGTAGTAGTTAAGAGTATCTAGATTGTTGCATGTGGTTGTCTTGGATTCACTTTGCATTTCCTTTGGTTGTAGACACCTGTGTCCTACAACCCCCTATTGCTACTTCAGGTGATACTGCATCTCCTTCGCAGGTGTTGCTAAAGTCGTATGGAGTATTAAGAAAGTCAGTGGTGAAGATGTTAAGAGAGCTCAGTTTAGTACTAACTTGAGAGACCTCACACTGAGCTGGTATATGAAGTTTGTTAAAGGAACTGTACAGCCTAAACCACTGAACAATATCAAGACGACGTTGAGTGCAGAATTAAAGAAACCCAAGTTATAGTCGCAGTGCATTACATAACTGAAATAAATCAAGCAGAGAGTAGTTTAACCTGTTTGGGAGTTTGAACAGAGGTTTAAAACCTTAACGGGTCGGTTGAGTTTTGAGATTCCAGATGAGTATAACAAGGAATGGTTCATTGCTGCCCTCTTACCACACTTCAGAGTTCCTCTAATGCAACAAAAGGTCACTTCGCAGGCTGAGGCACTAGAGATTGCCATGAAACTAGAATCAACCCCTATGGGAGAATCCATCTCAGGTATGAGTCAAATTCTGAGTCAGCTAACGAGCTTATCTTTGCAGGTTGAAGATATGAAGAAATAAAAGGGAAAAGATAAAAGAGAAGATATTTGGTGTATCAGATGTAAATCAGAGGGCCATGAAAAGGAGCATTGTCTCCTATTTAATGAGTACTTGGCCTCTAGAGTTCCAAGCCCTTTGAAGTAGGTCACTCTACCCTGGTGCGAGGTATGTAGAAATAGACATTGCCCCAGTGAATGTTATTACATGCAAAAATATGTTCAGACACCTACCAACCTTTACTACACATTTTGTAAATCTATGGGGCATGACGAGAAGGATTGTAGGGCTTATGACCTCTTGCATGAAAGGTCAAGGGATACATCTAGGATTCAAGGAGAGATGTAGCATGAGGGAAATGCTACATAGTTTAAGTCTCCAGAAAGAGGAAAATTCAACCCTCGTGGTGGATTCATAGGAAGAGGACGAGGAGGAGGCATGGGTTGAGGTTGAGGTCAGATTATTTGTAATAACTGCACCCATCTAGGTCGCTTGGAAAGGGACTATTAGAACCCTTGTACCACTTACAACTACTGCAACTCATTTGAACATGTTATTGAAGATTGTCTAGTGTTGTTAGCCAAACTCTAGGAGAGACGAGGAGGAAACCATCAAGTACAATTAATATCAGTAAAACTTTATGGAGAGGACCCTAGAGTCATTGTTATCACTAGAGGAGGCATTGTTATAGGAGAAGACAGAGTGACTCTAGGAAAGACTGCAGAGGGATCAAGGATTAGAAGAGCTGTAGAGAAGGCACAACTGTTTGACCCAAAGAGAGAGAGGCATACATTTGAGGAAGCAAGGGAAGAATTTGTAGAAGGGCAAGCTTCTTCATCTAAGGCACAACCATAAGTGAGAGAATGTGGAATGCCTCTAGCATTCGATCGGTTTGCCTCACCTGGTGAAGGAAAAGAAGTAAGAAAGCTTATGGATTTCTTATATACTTGCATTAATTTGATTAAGGACGAAAGAGTTGTGCAAGAACTACAACACTTGATCAAACAGTATGAGATAGGAAGGGTAGATCCTTTGTTGAATAAAGCAGTCCATCAAGTATCTAGAAAGAGAAGGACAAACAAGGAACTACACCTTAATGATTAGATTGGAGACTATGACATAGATTATGTGGTCCTCGACTTGGGATCAGAATTCAATGTTATGACGAAGAAGACCTAGGCACTGATGGGAAAACCTAAGTTGATTTACTCTCCTATTAGGTTCAGGATGGCTAATCAACAGGCAGTAAGCCCCTTTGGAAGACTGGTGCATGTCCCTATGGACATTGATGAGGTAAGGAGGTTTTCAGACTTCGAAGTGATTGAGATAGTTGATGATAGTTGTCCTTATCTTGCGTTGTTAGGCATTGATTGGGATTTCAACAATTCGACTTTTGTTGACTTAAAAAAAAGAAGAATGAAATTTGAAGGTGATGGCCTTAGGGTCATTGCACCTCTTGATCTTGATGAAGGTCGCAGATACACATAACCCATCAGAGAAGAATACCGTGATTATGAACTAGAGAATATATATAAATTGACAACAAGACAACATGATTACATTAATCCTACGATGGATGGAAATTTAAGTTGGCGAAGGGAAAGTGCATGCTCATCAGATTCAAATGAAGCACCGGAGAACTGGCATAATAGAATGTATGAAGTTGCTACGCGGAGGTGTGCCAGATTAACTAGGGAAGTTCACTGGATTATCACATAAGTAAGTAATTTGCCCACATTTGATGGATTAAATCATTTGGAAACATTCTTATTGGAATTTGAAGAAATTGTACTAGTACAACAGAGGCTGTTGGCACTGGATGAAGCCCTGAAAGAAATGCCAGCACGATGGTGGGGAACACACAAGAAGAACATCACGAAGTGGGTACAATGTCGCACTTTGATGACAGTGCACTTTTTAGACCAAGTCAAAAGGTGCGAAGTTTGAAACACAAGTTAGATCTTTCTGAAGGACCATGTGCAAAGTTGTGAGGAGGCTTGGAGCAACATTCCTAAAGAACAATGGGTGCATAAAATTGTTAACACTTTGGAGACCACACCTATCAATTGGTATCTTCAAGCAGAAGTGCACCTCACCACTTCAGATTGGTACGGTATGGCTCAAAAATTTATAGTTACATTCTTAGTTGAAAGTCAGTACCCCACAGTAGATCAGGCTTTACAAGTTGTAAGACAAAAAGTCTTTGAGGAGGCACCTAACCTCCCTTTGGAGCAAGAAGAAGATGCATGGAATGCACGTCTTTAGAAATTACAGGGTTTTTACAATATCAATGCTGATGAAGATGAAGATCCTAGGAATGTGAACATCGCAGAAACTGAAGGACAAAGAGACATAGAAGGGCCATTGATTGAGCTACCTTTCATTGGACAGCCAATTAAAATCAATAAAGTTAATATTGGAATAGAGAAAGCACCTAAGTTGGCCAACGTTGGAGATTATTGGGATGATGCCACTATTGATAAGATCAGACAATTACTGCATGAATATCAGGACTTGTTTCCAACCAAGTTCATAGACATGAAGGGCATTAAAGGGCCCATGGGAGAAATGAAGATCCCTTTGAAACCAGATGCAAGGCTAGTCAAACAGAGACCCTACAGACTGAATCCCAAGTATAAGAAAACAACTAGGATTGAATTAGAGAGAATGTTGGAAGTAGGAATCATAGAACCTGTTGAAGAATCCCAATGGATCAGCCCTATGGTGGTCCAAGATAAAAAGTCAGGAGAGATCATAATCTATTTAGATTTAAGGAAAATTAATTATGCATGTTTACATGATCTATTCCCTACACCATTTACCGATGAAGTGTTAGATAATGTAGGAGGACATGAAGTTTACTCCTTTATAGATGGATTTTCAGGTTATCACCAGATCAAGATTGCTAAGGAAGACAAACATAAGACCACATTTGCAACAGAATGAGGTTCTTTCCAGTACACTATGATGCCTTTCAGATTGAAGAATGCACTAGCCATCTTTTCCAGGGTGGTGGTCGAAGCATTCAAGGAACTTTTACATAAATTTTTGGAAGCATATTTTGATGATTGGACTGTTTTTAGCTTATTGAAAAATCATATTGAATGTTTGAGGCTAATAAGTGCAGGCAATGTCAGATTACTCTGAACCTGAAGAAGTGCATCTTCCTTTCACCTTTTGGAGTATTGTTGGGACACATCGTATATAAGAAGAGGTTGTTGGTGGATCCCTCCAAAATTGCCATCATTGTTGATCTACCTCCTCCTACTTCGGTTAGAGAGTTGTGCATTGCGCTGGGACATACTGGATACTACAGAAAGTTTATCAAGGGCTATGCACAGATAAAAACACCCATGGAAAATATTTTAAAGAAAGATCGTCAGTTTCAATGGTCAAAGGAATGTCAACAGAGCTTCGACACACTAAAGAAGAAAATGGTCACTGCGCCTATTCTAGTTTTTCCAGATTGGAGTAAGGAATTCCATGTTCATGTCGATGCTTCATCTATTGCGTAGAAGCAGTGTTAGCGCAACCAGGAGTAGGAGATATTGACCACCCGCTAGCCTTTTCTAGCAGGAAGCTATCTACAGTGAGATAAATTACACTACTACTGAAAGAGAAGGTCTAGCTATGGGATATGCGCTGCAAAAATTTAGACACTACTTGTTGGGAGGACATTTTAAGATGTTTAATGATCATTCTGCATTGAAATACTTAGTCAACAAGCCGGTGTTGGGGGGAAGAATATGTAGATGGATATTGTTATTCCAAGAATATGATTTTGAGGTTGTGGTCAAGCCAGGGAGAATGAACAAGGGACATTACCACTTGTCTAAGTTAGAACATGGAGAGGAACCTACTAGTTTGGAGGACACACTACCAGATGCACAGTTGCTAGCCATCAGAAAATTTGATGATCACTTCGCCGAGATAGTTCAGTTCCTGTCCACAGGAATGACACCTTGCAAATATACAATCATTCAGAAGAAACAAATGGTAGTTCATGCTGGAATTTTTTCACTTATAGCTAGAGAACTATATAAGATGGGACCTGATGAGATCTTGAGGAGATGTGTTATGGAGGAAGAAAGAACACTGATTCTGGAAGAAGCACATGAAGGCATCGTAGGAGGACATTATGCAAGGAAAGAAACAATGCAGAAGGTTCTTAGAGCTGGCCTCTGGTGGCCCACTTTACACAAAGATGCTAAGGAATACTACAAAGCCTACGATGTATGCCAAAGAGTCGAGAAAACTTCCAGAAGAGATGAGATTCCTTTAGCACCTCAACTAACTTTACATGCATTTGAGAAATGGGATATTGATTTTGTGGGACCTATTAACCCACAAAGAAAGCGCACAGGAGATTGATACATCATCATTGCGACAAAGTGTTTGACCAGATGGGCAGAAGCAAGAGAAGTTAAGGACTGTAGTGAAACTATAGCTTCACGATTTATATTTGATGATATAATAACCATATTTGGATGCCAAAAGATCCTTATGAGTGATCAAGGTACTCAGTTTATTAATAAGACTATTGAAGCCTTGACTTAGGAATTTGAAGTCCGCCATCAGAAGAGCACATCCTACCACCCACAAGCAAATGGTACAGTTGAAGCTTTTAATAAGATCTTGGAGACTGCGCTGACGAATATTTGTAGTGTGAACAGAGAAGATTGGGATTTGAGAGTGCCAGTAGTGTTATGGGATTATCAAACCACTTGCAAAAAGATGACAATGCACACTCCCTTTAAGTTAGTTTATGGCTTGGAAGCAGTGGTACCTATGGAATACTTGGTTCCTAGTTTAATAATTGCAACATTTACAGATATATATGACATTGGCATTGTTCAAGACAAGCTTGCACAGTTGGTAGAACTAGAGGAAGACAGGTCTATTGCAGGATTTCATCAGTAGGTACAGAAGGAACGAGAAAAGGCCTACCATGAAAGACATATAAAAAAGAAAGCATTTAAGCAAGGAGATCTAGTATTGGTATATGACAACAAGTTCATGAAGCATCCAGGGAAGTTCAGGACACATTGGCTTGGGCCATATGAGTTTGCCTACGTTACAGAAGGTGGAGCTGCGCAGTTGAAGACCCTGAATGGAGAATGGAAGGAATGTTTAGTAAATGGGAGTTGGTTGAAATTGTATTATGACAACCAGTTGCCTCACAAATCTCAGTAAAAGCAGAGGAAGAAGGTTCTAGGTACCAGGTGCAGTTGAAACTGGGTACGATACACAAAAAAGATAGTCTGCACAAAATAGGGAGGGACAGAGCAGAAAGCACAGGCTTCTCCGTGCAGTCTGCAGTCGAAGTAATATAGAAGGTTCAAACCTGCATTGACTTGAGATGAGTCACATGTGAGTGTTGGGGTCTTATTGGCCCTTGGTTAGGTAAGGAAGCAAATATTAAGGAAGAAAGGCGAAGTACAAATTGCACGAAAAGCAGACAAACCAAGGCGAGGTCAAAGTGGTTAAAGAAGAAGAAAAGAAGGAGAGAAGTAAGGGAAATGTATCCATTGGAAGAGAAGATCAATGAAGATAGATCAACAAAGAAGATGGATTGTGGACAACCCAGAAAGAAAGAAAAGACATCAACAAGTGCTTTGGAGCACCTCACGGGAAAGAAGGAAGAACAGGCTGGCAAAGCCCTTAAGATACAGGTTGCGTGGGACCCTTTGTTTGATACCTAGGGTTTTGGAATTTAGGATTTTGACACTTAGAATTCGGTCTAAGGTTGTCTGAGAGTCATTGTAATGTATAAATAAAGATCTAGAGGAGCGAGGAAGGGTTGTTTTTGATGTGGAGTGATTATTATTGTTGTGTGAGAAAAGTATTGTGTTTAAGAGTGTTCTTGTATTCTGGATCTTCAGCTGGGTGCAAAGATGAACCCTACAACTAGGTGCATAGGGGGGGAGAGAAAGGGAGAGAGGAGAGAGAGATATGCAAGCTAAGTGTGCAGATAGAACTGTATGTTTCCATTTAATATATCAAGAAACACAATTGTGTGGACATAGCCCTAGGGAGAGGGTGAACCGCGTATATCTTGTTGTTCTATGTGATTGATGCTATGTTATTTGTCATCTGTTATACTGTTATTGTGTTGTGGTGTTAGATAAGAGGTATACCCGCGCGAAGTAGGCGTAGTAGTGGTTAAGAATATCTAGATTGTTGTGTGTGGTTGTCCTGGATTCACTTTGGATTTCCTTTGGTTGTAGAGACCTGTGTCTTGCAATGTAGTGTCCCCAAGGCTGAGCCCTGTCATAAATCATGTTTTGAAAGGAATTGTAATTATGTTTTATAGGTTGGTGAGCCAAGTTTTTATAAGCTAGTGGCTTATGTGTTTATTAGGCCAGGGAGCCTAAGTGTTGAAGGCCAAGAGCATGCTGTTGTATATGTAATCATGCAGAACAATTAATAAAAATTTGTAAACACCGCCAGGAGCATACCGACCATGATTAATGAGTGAAGGGGGACTGAGCTTCCATAGAGAAGGCAAGGGATTAGGGGCTGGAAGGTGGGAAACGGGACTAAGTGTTAAGCCTAGTGGGCTTCAACCTTGGGAATAATATTTTAATATTATTTCAAAAAGGCATGAGCATTTCATGTTTTATCCTAAGTTCCTAACCATGAGGAAGGGATGCGTGCTGGTGGAACGCATGCAGTTTCCAGGGCGACAAGTGTCAACCCTGGTGCATGCGAATAAAATGGCCAGGGTGAGCTGTGAGAGGGGCCCCCGACTCTCATTCGATCAGACGACCTGAGCGTGTACAGGCTCTGAACAGTACGACAGACCCGAGTTCTACAGAGAGAGTGCGCAGAGGAAGGCGAGGACTCTCGGAATGAACCCTGTAGATGCCACAGAGCCCAGAGACTTCCGGTCCGGTTTATTGGTGTAACCCAAGGCAAGGGAGGTTAGCAGCCGAAGGAATGTCCAGGTGATAGAGAAGGTGTATACTCCTGGGGTGGAATAGGCATGTGTGGAATGAGGGTCTGTGGGTAATGAGCATGAGTGGTTCTTGGAAGAGAATTCCTTCCTCGTGACTGTGTGTTTTCCCTGTAACCTTAGCCTAGCCTAGGATTCCTTGCCTTGGGGTGGAGCTTAGTCCCAGCTCAGGGGTGACCTACTGCTGAGCTGATGAGCAGTGCGGTCTAAGGTTGGGAGGTTGGTGGAAGGCCTGCACCTGGTTGGTGGAATTACCTCAGTTT
Source organism: Picea engelmannii (assembly GCA_009831015.1). Classification (NCBI taxonomy): domain Eukaryota; kingdom Viridiplantae; phylum Streptophyta; class Pinopsida; order Pinales; family Pinaceae; genus Picea; species Picea engelmannii. Next base: position 21,311 of record ML849176.1, read on the forward strand.
CAAGATAAGTATCAACTTATGTTAAATGTTATGTTTTGCATGCCTGTGATGCTTATATTTTATCATGTATTCTGTTGTACAGATGAATTATGGTTAATTCCATTCTTAAAATTATGATAGCAATTATTTATATGTCTTACTCTGAGTATAAATGTGTTTCATTTGCTTAAATGCATGTTGTTTTATAATCCAGAGTGGGTGTTATATTTCCGCAAAGTTTGTTAACCGAAAAAGTGGTGTTACAGTTTGGTATCAGAGCCAAGGTTTCGACACTGAGCCTAGATGGGCCAGTTGAGTGGTCTTTGGACCGAGGTTGAGAGGAGAAATTGTGTCTAGAGGACCAATTTCAGACCATGGTATGGTCCGGAGTGTCAAGGAGTTACTTGACCGTGCCTATAAGCTCAAGAGGTATAGCGGTGTTGTGAAACTGCAGCTGGTGTGGTATATGGCCACAGGGAGAGAGGACTCCACACTAGCAGTGCTGGAGCCTTAGGATCGGTTCGGGAGGGAAGGTGAGCCCTCGTGACCGTCGGATCTAGAAAATTTACGCAGGGATTAAAATCCATTTTGAATTGCACAGGAGTGTGGGAATCGAGATACGCGAACTCCCGAAAACCTGGAAACCCGAGAAGATCTACGCTGTAGATCTGGGAGAAAGGCTCGACCATTAGATCTGGAGGATTCACGCTCGAGTTAGTCGCGAAAAACTTTCGGATTTTGCAAAGTCGGGAGATGGGAAGTGAGGAAGGGGAACACCTCCGAAACCCGAAACGCAGAAACGATCTACACCGTAGATCATAGGGAGGTAGTTGACCGTCCGATTCAGCGGAGGAGTAAACCGTAATTTTGGGATTTTGGCAGATGGAAGTTAGAGATGTGGGGTGCATGAACTCCCGATGCCCGAAACCCTAAAATGCCAAAAGGATCTGCGACGTAGATCTGAGAAAGATCTGACCATTGGATTCCATTTGGAATGGACGTGGACACACGGGTGTGTACCACGTGCCAATGAGTCGAGAAGACAGGTGAGAGTGGTGGGACTTGAAGACGTCACCAAAGGTGACGTGGACCCTCCTGAATGTACCACGTGCCACGGTGGTGAAGGGCGACAACTATGATGTGGGCCCGGAGAATAAAGTAATTCGCGATTCCAGAATTCACAAAGGAGGAGCACGAAGGCTCAACACTCCAACTCGCGAAGTCGCGAGTTGGCGAAGAAGTTCTAGCACTTAGCCCTAGCCTACAGTCATGTGTAGCAAGCACTAGCGAGGAGGGAGCCATACCCGTATTGCATCTCGGGTATCGACGTTTGGAGGAAATGAGTCGAGGGTCTTCGACTCACGAACTCGCGAGATCGCGAGTTGCGAAAGGGTGACTTTGGTTACGAATATTTAACTGTTGGATCTCTGTGGACCGAGATTCTGAAGTTTCGAAGTCTCAGAATTTACAGAGTCAGACAGAGCTAAGAAAACTTTGTGAAGTCAAAACATTTTTCTTGTTCACGTTGGCTTATGAATATTGTAAGTTTTCTTGAAGGATTAAGGCCTGATAAACTTCGATTGACTGCACGTCGTGTGTGCAGAGTTCAACGAGTGTCAGGACAGCCGAAAACTGACGCCAAGTATGGAATTGAAAGAGGTGCAGATTGCCTCCAAAACAGAGGACAAAAGGGTAGGAAGGAATGTCAACCTGGGAGTCGAAGGAACAAACTCTAATGGGCACGGAAAAGAGACGGATAAGGAAGAACATATGATGAAACTCATTGAAAGATTGTAGAAATATGCCAAGGCTAGCCTAGCAGATAGCCAAAAGCTCATGAAATGATCCGGATTATTTTCGGTATGAAATGAGAGCGGAGATATAACACAGAAATATTCAGAGATATTGCAAGAGAGACAACAATATAACATAGATACAGCGGAAATATAACAAGAGTCACAGATATATAGTAATACACGATTTCTATTAATGAAATAAATGTACAAAGACTGTAAAAGTACAGAGTGAAAGACTTGCTAGAAGAAGGCGCTCCCCCTCTTCTGGATCTATTGGTTCTTTTGGTTGAATAGCTGCGGTCGCGAAAATAGTAGTGGGGTCTGCGTCGATGATTTGTCTTTTACCAGTATTTTCAGAATCAAATTCCGAATCAGGGTTTGTATCCTTGTCTTTGATCTTGGCCACCAATGACTGTTTTGAGCGACATTCATCGGTGTTGTGCCAGGGGCTTTTGTGGAAATCGCACCATTTTCTGGTGTCCTTCTTTGTCTTCCCGTGACCCTTCTTTTCCTGTGGCTTGGATTGGTTTTTAGGAGACTGTTTGTTAGGGCTGTCTTTGTCATACTTTGGTTGTTGTGGATTTGCAGACCCGAACTCCCGTTTGTTTAGGTGCTTAAATTTCTGCTCGATTTTAACAACATATCGATAGGAAACACCGAGTGATGAGATGTCCAGAAAATCCATTTCAGTTTGGATGTATCTATGTAGAGCCCCACGGTATTTCAGAACCAAATGTCGTTTAGAGTTTTTGATACCGATCTTGGTGCGCAAGGTATGGAAGGTATTGGTGAACTCTGGAACTTCTTGGCCCCTCTCTTGCCGAAGTGTGGTCCATCTCATGTATTGGTCCTCATAGTTGACAACAGGGTAGTACTGTTCCTTTACCGCATCCACAAAAAAATCCCAAGTGGGCTCGGCCCCATATATTCCAGACTCCTCTGTGGAACTCTTCTCCCAGTAAGTTTCCCACCAATGTTTGACATGGGGGAGAGGCTTAAGGAGTGTGAAGGTGATCTTTTCCTTGTCTGAAAAATTATGAACAGAGAAATAACCTTCTAGCATATTTAACCATTTATCTAGGGAATCTGCATCTATTTGACCTTCAAATATGGGAATATCAAAATTAACATGTATCTTGAAAGACGAGGTTCCTCCAAAGTGGCCGCTTGATGAAGATGCGCCTGATGCTATCGACAGGCATTGAAGGATGTGGGAAAAATTCTCCATCATTTCGTCCCTCGGTCGCGTGAGAGCTTGCTCAAGCAACAGACTGATAGGATCGTCTGCTCCATCGTTTTTCTTTTCTTCTGCCATTGAGGGTTTCTTGGGTGTGTGAGAGCGATTTTCCTCAAGAGAGACAAGCTTGAGACCCAACTTTCTATACTCGGACCTCGTTGGGGACATGCACTGAAAAATGATCATGAACAACCTGCTCTGATACCACTGATCCAGATTATTTTCGATACGAAATGAGAGAAGAGATATAACATAGAAATATTCAGAGATATTGCAAGAGAGACAACAATATAACATAGATATAGCGGAAATATAACAAGAGTCACAGATATACAGTAATACACGATTTATATTAATGAAATAAATGTACAAAGACTGTAAAAGTACAGAGTGAAAGACTCGCTAGAATGGTGGTAGCTTATCTCTGAGAAGAGATGTGACAGCTACTCGCATTCGCAAGAATATGATTATTACAATGAGGCTCTAAGGGCCTTTTTAACATAAGTAAAATCCAAAACCCTAACCCTGGAAGATGGAAATCCAAAAGGTTTGTGGGCCCCGATGGGGGTGGTTGATACGTCAACTTCCCAGGGGCGTAACTTTTGCATACGATCTCCATTTGGGGCGCTCAATAGCTCGTTGGAAATATATATCCGAAAACTGCAACTTTTGGGTGAGAAACATCGATCTACAATACATGTTTCTCCCCGTTTTCTCAAAAAACATCGCTTAGGGCCTCAAAATGGCCCCGGAAGTTAAAAATTGCTAAAAATAGTAAATTACCAAAATTGCCAGAAACATGTTTTGGGCCATTTGGAGAAGGTGGGTGGCCACCGATATCAACCTGGATCAATCCTCCCTCCTTAGGAAGCAATGGTCTCCATTGCATTGAGTTCCCGGGGGAGAGGGGAAAGCGATTGCTGAATCTGAATCTTGGTGAGTTGCTTGCCTTGTTGGAACCATCGCGCTGCTTGGTTTGTTGAAGGTCATCACAAACCTGTGGCTGGAAGGACTGGACCTTTTTAACTAGTCTGGCTACATGAGATGACTGTGTGTCGAAGGAATATTTGTGCTTTGCTGCAACCTTGCCGACCTTCTTCTGGTGGATAAAAGGTGCTTGGGCTGAGGCTGTAGTGGTTGTAGTATCCTTTTGTTCCTCTTTTGAACAGATTGTGGAGAAGATGAATTTTGTAGTATGAGATACTACCTTGCAACACTGTTTAGGTGGGGCAGTAGTTGGAACTACCTCCGGTATCCTGTAGAGATGACCCCCAAGAGTAATAATGACACTACGGGGTCGAGACTCATAGATAGCATGGCGTTTACACATATATGGCTGGCCCAAGAGAACATCAAAGACATCCAGTGGGGAAACATCACATAATACCTCATCCTTGAAGGGTTGGATGCCGTATGACAATCGACATTGCTGGTTGACACGAAGATCTCGTCCTTAGCGAAGCCACCCGATGTTGTATGGTTGCGAGTGTGGTGTTGTTGACAATCCCAACTGTTTGCCGACCTCTGCTGAGATGAGGTTCTTCTGGCTTCCACTATCAACAATAAAATGCAGTGGGGTCCCCCTCACCCACATTTGTGAATGAAAAAGGCGCTCCCCCTCTTATGGATCTATTGGTTCTTCTTGTTGAATTGCTGTGGTCGCGACAATGGCAGTGGCATCTATGTCGATGATTTGTCTTTTACCAGTGTTTTCAAAATCAGATTCTGAATCAGGGTTCGACTCCTTGTCTTTGATCTCGGCTACCAATGACTATTTTGAGCGACATTCATCGGTGTTGTGCCAGAGGCTTTTGTGGAAATCGCACCATTTTTCGGTGTCCTTCTTTGTCTTCCTGTGACCCTTATTTTCCTGTGGCTTGGACTGGTTTTCGGGAGACTGTTTGTTAGGGATGTCTTTGTTATACTTTGGTTGTTGTGGATTTGCAGACCCGAACTCCCGTTTTTTTTGGTGCTTAAATTTCTGCTCGATTTTAACAACATATCGATAGGCAGCACCGAGTGATGAGATGTCCAGAAAATCCATTTCAGTTTGGATGTATCTATGTAGAGCCCCATGGTATTTCAGAACCAAATGTCGTTCATAGTCTTTGATACCTAGCTTGGTGCACAAGGTATGGAAGGTATTGGTGAACTCTGGAATTGCTTGGCCCCTCTCTTGCCGCAATGTGGTCCATCTCATGTATTGGTCCTCATAGTTGCCAACATGGTAGTACTGTTCCTTTACCGCATCCACAAAAAAATCCCAAGTGGGCTCGACCCCATATATTCCAGACTCCTCTATGGAACTTTGCTCCCAATAAGTTTCCCACCAATGTTTGAAATGGGGGAGATCCTTAAGGAGTGCGAAGGTGATCTTTTCCTTGTCTGAAAAATTATGAACAAAAAAATAACCTTCTAGCAGATTTAACCATTTATTTAGGGCATCTACATCTATTTGACCTTCAAATATGGGAATATCAAAATTAACCTGTATCTTGAAAAGCGAGGTGCCTCCAAAGTGGCTGCTTGATGAATATGCACCTGATGCTATCGACAGGCGTTGAAGGATGTGGGAAAAATTCTCCATCATTTCGTCCCTCTGTCGCGTGAGAGCTTGCTTAAGCAACAGACTAATAGGATCGTCTGCTCCATCGTTTTTATTTTCTTCCACCATTGAGGGTTTCTTGGGTGTGCAAGAGCGATTTTCCTCAAGAGAGACAAGCTTGAGACCCAACTTGCTATACTCGAACCTCGTTGGGGACATGCACTGAAAGACGATCAAGAGCAGCCTGCTCTGATACCACTGATCCTGATTATTTTCGGTACGAAATGAGAGCGGAGATATAACACCGAAATATTCAGAGATATTGCAAGAGAGACAACAATATAACAGAGATATAGAAGAAATATAACAAGAGTCACAGATATACATTAATACACGATTTCTATTAATGAAATAAATGTACAAAGACTGTAAACGTACAGAGTGAAAGACTAGCTAGAATGGTGGTAGCTTATCTCTGAGAAGAGATGTGACGGCTACTCGAATTCGCAAGAAGATGATTATTACAATGAGGCTCCGAGGGCCTTTTTAACATAAGTAAAATCCAAAACCCTAACCCTGGAAGATGAAAATCCAAAAGGTTTGTGGGCCCCGATGGGGGTAGTTGATACGTCAACTTCCCAGGGGCATAACTTTTGCATACGATCTCCGTTTGGGGCGCTCAATAGCTTGTTAGAAAGATCTATCCGAGAACTACAACTTTTGGGTGAGAAACATCGATCTACGATCCATGTTGCTCCCTGTTTTATAAAAAAACATCGTTTAGGGCCTCAAAATGGCCCTAGAAGTTAAAAACTGCTAAAAATAGTAAATTACCAAAATTGCCAGAAACATGTTTTGGGCCAGTTGGAGAAGGTGGGTGGCCACCGATATCCACCTGGATTAATCCTCCCTCCTTACGAAGCAATGGTATCCATTGCGTTGAGTTCCCGGGGGACAGGGGAAAGCGATTGCTGAATTTGAATCTTGGTGAGTTGCTTGCCTTGTTGGAACCATCGCGTTGCTTGGTTTGTTGAAGGTCGTCACGAACCTGTGGCTGGAAGGGCTGGACCATTTTAACCAGTCTGGGTACATGAGATGACTGTGTGTAGAAGGAATATTTGTGCTTTGCTGCAACATTGTTAACCTGCTTATGGTGGATAAAAGGTGCTTGGGCCGACGCTGTAGTGGTTGCAGTATCCTTTTGTTCCCCATTTGAACAGATTGTGGAGAAGATGAATTTTGTAGTATGAGATACTACCTTGCAGCACTGTTTAGGTGGGGCAGTAGTTGGAACTACCTCTAGTATCCTGTAGAGATGACCCCCAAGAGTAATAATGACACTACGAGATCGAGACTCATAGATAGCATGACATTTCCACATATATGGCTGGCCCAAGAGAACATCACAGACATCCAGTGGGGCAACATCACATAATACCTCATCCTTGAAGGGTTGGATGCCGTATGACAATCGACATTGCTGGCTGACATGAAGATATCGTCCTTGGGGAAGCCACCCGATGCTGTATGGTTGCAGGTGTGGTGTTGTCGACAATCCCAATTGTTTGATGACCTCTGCCGAGATGAGGTTTTCTTGGCTTCGACTATCAGCAATAAAATGTAGTGGGGTCCCTCTCACCCACATCTGTGAATGAAAAAGTCGCTCCCCCTCTTCTGGATCTATTGGTTCTTCTGGTTGAATTGCTGCGGTCGCGATAATAGCAGTGGGGTCTGCATCGATGATCTATCTTTTACCAGTATTTTCAGAATCAGATTCTGAATCAGGGTTCAACTCCTTGTCATTGATCTCGACCACCAATGACTGTTTTGAGTGACATTCATCGGTGTTGTGCCTGGAGATTTTGTGGAAATCGCACCATTTTCCGGTGTCCTTCTTTGTCTTCACGTGACCCTTCTTTTCCTGTGGCTTGGACTGGTTTTCGGGAGACTGTTTGTTAGGGTTGTCTTTGTCATACTTTGGTTGTTGTGGATTTGCAGACCCGAACTCCCATTTGTTTTGGTGCTTAAATTTCTGCTCGACTTTAACAACATATCGATAGGCAGCATCGAGTGATGAGATGTCTAGAAAATCCATTTAAGTTTGGATGTATCTACGTAGAGACCCACGGTATTTCATAACCAAATGTCGTTCAGAGTCTTTGATACCCAGTTTGGTGCGCAAGGTATGGAAGGTATTGGTGAACTTTGGAATTACTTGGCCCCTCTCTTGCTGCAGTGTGGTCCATCTCATGTATTGGTCCTCATAGTTGCCAACAGGGTAGTACTTTTCCTTTACCGCATCCACAAAAAAATCCCAAGTGGGCTCGGCCCCATATATTCCAGACTCCTTTGTGGAACTCTGCTCCCAGTAAGTTTCCCACCAATGTTTGACATGAGGGAGAGCCTTAAAGAGTGAAAAGGTGATCTTTTCCTTGTCTGAAAAATTATGAACAGAGAAATAACCTTCTAGCAGATTTAACCATTTATCTAGGGCATCTGCATCTATTTGTCCTTCAAATATGGGAATATCAAAATTAACCTGTATCTTGAAAGGAAAGGTGCCTCCAAAGTGGCCGCTTGATGAAGATGCGCCTGATGCTATCGGTAGGCGTTGAAGGATGTGGGAAAAATTCTCCATCATTTTGTCCCTCTGTCGCGTGAGAGCTTGCTCAAGCAACAGACTAATAGGATCGTCTGCTCCATCATTTTTATTTTCTTCCGCCATTGAGGGTTTCTTGGGTGTCTGAGAGCGATTTTCCTCAAGAGAGACAAGCTTGAGACCCAAATTTCTATACTCGGACCTCGTTGGGGACATGCACTGAAAAGAGATCAAGAGCAGCCTGCTCTGATACCACTGATCCGGATTATTTTCGGTACGAAATGAGAGCGGAGATATAACACAGAAATATTCATAGATATTGCAAGAGAGAAAACAATATAACATAGATATAGCGGAAATATAACAAGAGTCACAGATATACAGTAATACACGATTTCTATTAATGAAATAAATGTACAAAGACTGTAAAAGTACAGAGTGAAAGACTTGCTAGAATGGTGGTAGCTTATCTCCGAGAAGAGATGTGATGGCTACTCGCATTTGCAAGAAGATGATTATTACAATGAGGCTCTAAGGGCCTTTTTAACATAAGTAAAATCCAAAACCCTAACCCTGGAAGCTGAAAAGCCAAAAGGTTTGTGGGCCCCGATGGGGGTAGTTGATACGTCAACTTCCCAGGGGCGTAACTTTTGCATATGATCTCCGTTTGGGGTGCTCAATAGCTCGTTGGAAATATGTATCCGAGAACTACAACTTTTGGGTGAGAAACATTGATCAACGATCCATGTTGCTCCCTATTTTCTCAAAAAACATCGTTTATGGCCTCAAAATGGCCCCGGAAGTTAAAAACTGCTAAAAATAGTAAATTACCAAAATTGCCAGAAACATGTTTTGGGCCAGTTGGAGAAGGTGGGTTGCCACTGATATCCACCTGGATCAATCCTCCCTTCTTAGGAAGAGATGGTCTCCATTGCTTTGAGTTCTCAGGGGAGAGGGGAAAGCGATTGCTGAATTTGAATCTTGGTGAGTTGCTTGCCTTGTTGGAACCATCGCGTTGCTTGGTTTGTTGAAGGTCGTCATGAACTTGTGGCTGGAAGGGTTGGACCTTTTTAACCAGTCTGGCTACATGAGATGACTGTGTGTAGAAGGAATATTTGTGCTTTGCTGCAACCTTGTCGACCTTCTTCTGGTGGATAAAAGGTGCTTGGGCCGAGGCTGTAGTGGTTGTAGTATCCTTTTGTTCCCCTTTTGAACAGATTGTGGAGAAGATGAATTTTGTAGTATGAGATACTACCTTGCAACACTGTTTAGGTGGGGCAATAGTTGGAACTACCTCTGGTATCCTGTAGAGATGACCCCCAAGAGTAATAATGACATTACGGGGTCAAGACTCATAGATAGCATGGCGTTTCCACATATATGGCTAGCCCAAGAGAACATCACAGACATCCAGTGGGGCAACATCACATAATACCTCATCCTTGAAGGGTTGGATGCCATATGACAATTGACATTGCTGGCTGACACGAAGATCTAGTCCTTGGCGAAGCCACCCGATGTTGTATGGTTGCGGGTGTGGTGCTGTCAACAATCCCAACTGTTTGATGACCTTTGCTGAGATGAGGTTCTTCTGGATTCCACTATAAACAATAAAATGCAACAGGGTCCCCCTCACCTACATCTGTGATTGAAAAAGGTGCTCCCCCTCTTTTGGATCTATTGGTTCTTCTGGTTGAATTGCTGCGGTCGCGACAATAGCAGTGGCGTCTGCGTCGATGATCCGTCTTTTACCAGTGTTTTTAGAATCAGATTTTGAATCAGGGTTCGGCTCCTTGTCTTTGATCTCGGCCACCAATGACTGTTTTGAGCGACATTCATCGGTGTTGTGCCAGGGGATTTTGTGGAAATCACACCATTTTTCGGTGTCCTTCTTTGTCTTCCCGTGACCCTTCTTTTCCTGTGGCTTGAACTGGTTTTTGGAAGACTGTTTGTTAGGGATGTCTTTGTCATACTTTGGTTGTTGTGGATTTGTAGACCCGAACTCCCGTTTGTTTTGGTGCTTAAATTTCTGCTCGATTTTAACAACATATCGATAGGCAGCACCAAGTGATAAGATGTCCATAAAATTCATTTCAGTTTGGATGTATCTATGTAGAGCCCCACGGTATTTCAGAACCAAATGTCGTTCAGAGTCTTTGATACCTAGCTTGGTGCGCAAGGTATGGAAGGTATTTGTGAACTATGGAATTGCTTGGCCCCTCTCTTGCCGCAGTGTGGTCCATCTCATGTATTGGTCCTCATAGTTGCCAAGATGGTATTACTGTTCCTTTACCGCATCGACAAAAAAATCCCAAGTGGGCTCGACCCCATATATTCCAGACTCCTCTGTGGAACTCTAATCCCAGTAAGTTTCCCACCAATGTTTGACATGGGGGAGAGCCTTAAGGAGTGCGAAGGTGATCTTTTCCTTGTTTGAAAAATTATGAACAGAGAAATAACCTTCTAGCAGATTTAACCATTTATCTAGGGCATCTGAATCTATTTGACCTTCAAATATGGGAATATCAAAATTAACCTGTGTCTTGAAAGGCAAGGTGCCTCCAAAGTGGCCGCTTGATGAAGATGCGCCTAATGCTATCGACAGGCGTTGAAGGATGTGGGAAAAATTCTCCATCATTTCGTCCCTCTGTCGCGTGAGAGCTTGCTTAAGCAACAGACTAATAGGATCGTCTGCTCCATCGTTTTTCTTTTCTTCCGCCATTGAGGGTTTCTTGGGTGTGCGAGAGTGATTGTCCTCAAGAGAGACAAGCTTGAGACCCAACTTGCTATAATCGGACCTTGTTGGGGACATGCACTGAAAAACGATCAAGAGCAGCCTCCTCTGATACCACTGATCCAGATTATTTTCGGTACGAAATGAGAGCAGAGATATAACACATAAATATTCAGAGATATTGCAAGAGAGACAACAATATAACATAGATATAGGGGAAATATAACAAGAGTCACAGATATACAATAATACACGATTTCTATTAATGAAATAAATGTACAAAGACTGTAAAAGCACAGAGTGAAAGACTTGCTAGAATGGTGGTAGCTTATCTCTGAGAAGAGATGTGATGGCTACTCACATTCGCAAGAAGATTATTATCACAATCAGGCTCTAAGGTCCTTTTTAACATAAGTAAAATAAAAAACCCTAACCCTGGAAGATGGAAAGCCAAAAGGTTTGTGGGCCCCGATGGGGGTAGTTGATACGTCAACTTCTCAGGGGCGTAACTTTTGCATACGATCTCCATTTGGGGCGCTCAATAGCTCGTTGGAAAGATCTATCCGAGAAATACAACTTTTGGATGAGAAACATTGATGTACAAAGCATGTTGATCTCCGTTTTCTCAAAAAACATCGTTTAGGGCCTCAAAATGGCCCCGGAAGTTAAAAACTGCTAAAAATAGTAAATTACCAAAATTTCCAGAAACATGTTTTGGGCCAGTTGGAGAAGGTGGGTGGCCACCGATATCCACATGGATCAATCCTACCTCCTTAGGAAACAATGGTATCCATTTCGTTGAGTTCCCGGGGGACAGGGGAAAGCGATTGCTGAATCTGAATCTTGGTGAGTTGCTTGCCTTGTTGGA
>ML849177.1:0-16403 GCA_009831015.1 Picea engelmannii
ACAAATTATGATATCACCTTTTCTATAACAAAATTCATGTTGTACACAATAACATCATTGAATACATATTGCATTTTTCCTATAAAGAAATATTAATTATTACTATCAACCTCTTAATGTTGCAATATGATATAATGTTGAGCTCAACCATGGTCAACATTATTAACACAACAATACAACATAACCCTAAATGAATGTTGTAATGCAACTTAACCATGGAGTAACATAACAATTCAACCACATAATTAAAAGAGATAAACATTGCAATGCAACACAATCATTAATAAACATCACAATCCAACATAACACTTCGACAACATCACAATGCAACATAACCATTTATGAACATCACAATCAAACATAATGTTTTAGGGCATCACAATGCGACATAACTATTGATGAACGTCACAATGCAATACAACCATTTAGGAATGTAGCGATTCAACATAAACCAATTAAGATGAAGGTTGCAATGTGACATATCCATTGAGGTATGTCACAATGCAACAAAACCCTTTATGAATGTTGTAATGCGACATAACATTGAAGAATGTAGCAATCAACATAAGTAAACCAACATGCCTTTTGAAATGTGACATAACCATAGTCACCCATAGTCACCATGTTCAACCATGGTAAACCATAGACAACCATGGTTATGCATGGTCAATCATAGTCAACCACAATATTTAAAGTGGTTGATATATGTTGAGAATACCATTGTAAATCATGGTTAACTGTAATCAACATGGTCAACCATAGTTAACCAAATTCAACCACAGTGAACCATGGCCAACTAAAGACAACCATAATGAACGATGGCCAACTAAATTCAACCATGTTTAACATAATTCAACCACGATAAACATCAGAATAGGAAATAACCATGGAGGAATGTCACAATCTAACCTAACCCTTGAGAAACACCACATTGCTGTAAGTTTTAAACCTTTAAAACGAAACATGCATATAGAGTCCTAAGAAAAATACGAAGAACAACAATAGCATGCACACTGTGCATAGAGATTTACTATGGAAACCTTTAACCATGAAAACCAACAAACCTTAGAGCTGCACCCTTTTCTTTCTCATTGTATTAATTTCACCATTTACAATACAATGTATAGGATTTTGTGACATCCAAAAAATCCTAATCCATTAACCCATATTAGATTACAACCCTAATTATTTAACCAAGATTAGATTACAATGGGTCAAAAAATCATTGGTAAAAAAACACAAAACATGGAAAAAACAGAACAAAAACAACCAATTTTTTCTTCAGGGTCTTCACTTCCGAACCCCCAAGTGGGGGAAGGGGGCAGACAACTGCCCCCAGGGATGCATACATAGAGTGCTTGGAAAATAACTGTGCAAATAATATAACACGTTCCCAACATTCTCCCACTTGTTGTTTTTTTAGCAAACAATGGGCTTGGGTTTTACAAGATCAACAATTTAGGGCAACAATGCCCATTGCTTCTCTACACCAAGAGAAATTCTCAGTACTAAAATACTTTGTCAATGAGTTTGAAACATTATTCGAAGTGCCAACCTTCACCAACAAAACCTTCTTATCTTCAACCATGTCTCATTGAACATCAATGTGCTTTGTTTTAGAATGATAAACAAGGTTCTTTGACTAAAAGATCGGACTTTAACTATCACAATCTATCTTTATAGTGCATTGTACAAGCCCAATACCTAAACACAATCTTTGTAACCATATAGATTCCTTACTTGCATGGGTGGATGCCATGTATTCAACTTCTATAGTTGAGAGTGCAACTACACCCCATGTCTTGCACACCCAACTAATTGCTCCTCCATATAGGTTAAACACAACCACTTGTAGATCTTATATGATCTATATCTTCAGCTTAGTCTATGTCAAAAAATCCATCTACATATAACACTGTTTGGTTAATGTCTCCCTTGGTAGAAAATTGCATAATCTATAACACCGTGTAAATATTTGAAAACTCTTTTCTCCATTGTCCAATGTTCTTTCCTTGGTTTTAACATGCACTTTCTTAAAACTACCACCACATGAAAAATATCTGGTATCGTATAGACCATTGCATACATCAAACTACCAACAACACAAACGTAGGGAACATGAGACATGTCCTCTTCCTCTTGCTGTGTCTTGGGACATTGATTTGCAAACAATTTTTCACATACATGAATAAAGACCTTGACCAATTTACATTCTTGCATATTAATCCTCTACAATACTATCTCAACATATTTCTTTTGACTCAACCAAACTTTCTTGTTTTCTTGATATCTTTTAATTTCCATGCCCAAAATAAAATTTGTAGCACCAAGATATTTCATATCCAATTCATAAGACAACTGAGTATTGACATCCTTGATGATTTCCAATAAGCAACATATAATCAACATACAAGACCACATAAATAAAACGATCACCAACTAGCTTGGAGTGCACACAATGATCAACTTTGATTTTTGAGAAACCAAGTTTCAATATACAAGTATCAAAATTTGATACCACATTCTTGGAGATTGCTATAATCCATATAGGAACTTTTTCATCTTGCAAACCAATTCTTTCTTTCCCTTCATTGCAAAACCTTCTCGATGTTTCATGTAGATTTATTCTTCAAGATCTCCATGTAGGAATGTTGTCTTCGCATCCATCTAATCTACTTCAAGATAAAAAAAAACATCAATAGACATGAAATATAATAGAAGTTAATTTAGAAATAAGAGAAAAAATTTCATCAAAATCAATTCCCTCCACCTGAGAACATCCCTTTACTACTAAGCGAGCTTTGCATTTCTCCACTTTGCCTTCTACATTCAAATTCTTCTTAAGCACCCATTTACTACCAATGGGTTTTCTTCAAGCTGATAACTTAATTAGATCCTAAGCCTAATTCTTATCCAAGGTAGCCATTTCTTCAACCATGAAATTCTTCCAAAGTTTACTATCCTCTGAATTCACCAACTCCCTAACAGTTTTGGGATTATCATCAACGATAGAAAAAGAAAAACTAGAGAGAAAATCAAGTGGTGTATACCTTTATGGTTTCCTTCTTTCTCGAATCGATCTCCTCAAAACTTGAGTATGAGGTTCTTCTTCTTCTGATTCATCTTCTTTTATTGAGTTAATTTTTTCATTTTCCAACTCAAACTCTATTATTTTTGGTTCTTTTTCCCTTAGTAGGATTTCCTATTTGGGAACATTTTTAACCTCTCTACAAACAAAATCTCAAATGTAAACAATCTTCTTAGTTACATGGTTCCAAAGTTTATAACCTTTATACCATCTTTATAAAAAATAAAGATACAATTTTCAATTTTACTATCCATATTACTCCTATTTTCATTTGGAACATTTACATAAGCATCACAACAAAAAACTTTGAGATGTTTAAGAGACAATTTTTTACACGTCCATGCCTCATATTGAGTTTTTTCAATCAAAGTTGATGAGGGTGATCGATTTATCGAGTAACATGTAGTATACACTATCTTTTCCCATAATTCCTAACCCGACACTATTGAACATTCTCATTTACTTTTCCATCAACATCCTTAGATTCATTCTTTCAATGATTCCATTTTATTGAGGTGTGTATGAAGTAGTTTTTTTCCTTGCTATTTCACACTTCTGACATAATTCTTTGAATTCATTTCCACAAAATTCTCCACTATTACCTATCCTCAACACTTTTATTTTCTTCTCTTTCCAGTTCTCTACAAAATCTTTAAACTCTTTAAATTTAACAAAGACATCATATTTATTTTGAAGGAAATAAATCCACATGTTCCTTGAGAAATCATCTATAAATGAAACATAGTACACAAATTTATCAAGTGATGGAACAAATACAAGTCCAAACACATCATTGTGTATCAATTCTAATATTCCCTTAGCTCTTGTAGCACCATATGACAATCTCACCCGTTTCTGTTTACCATGTATGAAATGTTCACAAAAATCAAAATCTTGTGTGCAATTAGACATACCTTCAACCATACCTTTACCATGTAATGCTCAATATACCTTCTCTACAATATGTCCTAGTCTTTGATGTGTTGATGTTTGGTAGCATCAGACATGTATTTATGCACAGGTCTAAGTGTCTAGATGTGTGAAAATCGTCCAAAGCCTTCTACTGTGAGACTTTAATAAAAATAATTATTAAAGTAAAGTGATTTTATTAATTAGTAGAGTTATTTAAGGAAACACTAAAAATAATAAGCATTTAATCTTAGCCATTGATCTCAAGTGAGGTGAGAAGTAATCTCAACCATCAGTCACTTTGAATATTAGGGTTATGACATAACTCATGATTATAAAGACAAAGCTAGGGTGAAGGAGAAGACACACGACACTTGAAACATTGATACAAAACAGAGAACACATTTTTCTTAGAGTATTGGATCACAAATAACTTTGATTCAAGGATATCTTGGATAGGTTGAGGACTTCCATCTAGATATCAGGTCACGAAGAAGAGAGAACAAAGACATCTGCAAGTGGGTTTCAGTGGAGTGAAGCCACTAGAAAGGGTCGAGTCATACAAAGTTTTCCGTACAGTCCTTGAGGTTATGTATGCGGGTTTTAATGGAGATATGCGTGTATATGTGGGTTTTATTAAGAAAAGGCAAATATACCTGGAAAAACATGTCAGATATGGGTCGTACACTAGAGAAGAATTTTCCAGGTTTGTCTGTAGTTGTATTTATCTCAGTGGTCCATTATCCATGTTACGGGAGCCTTGATTTTATCATAATAAAATCATCTCAGTATTGGTTTTACCTCCGGGTTTTTTTCTAGGGGTATATACCCAAAAATATCGGTGTTTATGTGTGCATGATTCAGTTTCCAGTATTGCTTCCGC
Organism: Picea engelmannii; assembly: GCA_009831015.1. Classification (NCBI taxonomy): domain Eukaryota; kingdom Viridiplantae; phylum Streptophyta; class Pinopsida; order Pinales; family Pinaceae; genus Picea; species Picea engelmannii. The sequence continues at coordinate 4,881 of ML849177.1, forward strand.
TATATTTATTTGAGTTGAATATTCCATCAGTGTTTTTTTTTTGAGCCTCTAACTTGATTTGCAGTAAGGAAATCACTAGATAACAAGATACCTAGGTGCACGAGTAAGGATTTCAACACGGTATCAAAGCAGTTGATCCGAGAGGAACCTAGATCTCAGATCCATAACAATTGATAGCAGATCTATTAGATATGCAAGGATATCTTAGTAGATCCATAACCAATAGGCATACAGTCGTAGGAAATATTTCAGGAAAACAATCGTACTGAGGAAGAACTGTGGTTTTGTAGTCATATAGAGTTGTATGAAATTTACATAAGGAACAATCACGTACATACGTGGGTTTCTTTGGAGACAATCACGTATACATGGGTTGCAGTAAGCACAATCACGTACATACATGGATTTCAATGGTGATAGGTGTGTACAATGTCGTACATGTTAGTACATGGTCGGTTTCAACAATAGGTTATTTTCACGGTAGTTTATCAAGTCTAAGGGATGAAATCAACAAGTTTGAGAATTGAAGACAGATTGGATGGAACATCCAACTTCCTATATTGGAAAGCAAGAGTTACTTTGGCATTAAAGGAGTACAACCTTTGGGAGTTAGTGGACAAAATAGTTGCTCCACCGACATATATGACAGATTTGGCAATTCACTAGAAAAAGGAGATTAAAGCTGAGAGGGTTATCTTTGAGTCAATGAAGGATCATCTAATTCCTCACATTTTCAAGAAGAAGATGACCAAAGATATGTCTGATGCCTTGGTAGGGTTATTCCAGAGCACTAACATGAATAGGAAGATGGTCTTAAGAAATAGACTCAGATCTGTGCATATTTCTAGATCTGACAATGTTACCAGCTATTTCATGAGGATCACTCAGGTATGTGATAATACAATATTTATAGGGGAGAAAACGGATGACATAGAGTTTGTGAATGTGGCATTGAATGGTCTTCCCAAGTCTTGTGAACCATTTTTCAAGGGAGTATGCGCTCGATAAAAACTCTGAGATTGGCAAAGGATTTGAGATGATTGCATCCAGGAAGAGACTCGAGAGGAGTCTAAGAGAAACGCGTAGGGAAGTAGTGATGAGAAATTGGCCCTTTTCAGTAAGACAAAGAAGGGCAAATGAAATAGTTCTAACAAGAAGGGTAACATTGATGGAGGATCATTGTAGCTAGGGATGAAGAAAGACTTGAGTGAAATCAAGTGCTTCTCATATCATAAGAATGGAAATTTCGAAGAAGAAGAAGGGTAAAGGAAATACACAGACAACAACATCAACAGAGACACAATTAGATGATTTTGCAACGAAGTTTGAGAAGGTTTTCTCACTAGTTTCTTTCCTTTCTACTAGCACAACCACCAGGAGTGCATGGTACTTGGAAAATGGTGCATCTCATCATATGACAAAAGAACGAGAGCTATTTAGAAGTATGATGGAGAGGGACTAATATTTTCATGTGGATCTTGGTGATGATTCCAAGTATGCTGTAAAGGGAGAGGGAACAATTACATTCCAACTTGAGTCAAGAGGTTCGTTGGATGCCTAGGATGTGCTTTACATACCATGTTTGAAGAAGTATTTTCTCTTAGTATTAGTTATGGAGGACAAGGGTTTTTCCATTACTTTTTAGAGAGGGAAAGTACTCATACATGAAGAGAAAGCTAGCTAGGACACACCAATGGTTGTTTGGGTTAGAGAGGGAACTTTATACAGGTTGCAAGGCACAATTTTTCAAGCTTTGGCACAATACATTGACAACCTATGTGAGTTATGGCACATGAGGTTGAGACACCTACACTACTAGGCACTACCGATTCTGAGGGGGATTGTTACAGGTCTTATAGAGTTCAATATTGAGCAGTAGGGAGTGTGTAGAGGATGTGCACCTGGAAATAATTCCAAGGACATTTTTTCGAGTAGTGAGAGTAGGTCCAAGGGGATATTGGATATTATCCATTTAGAAGTGAGTGGGTCGATGTCAATAACATCAATACATGGATCATCATTAGTATGTGAAATTTTTTGATGAATTTTCTAGGAAAAACCAGATCTTCTTTATGAAGACCAAGGATGAGGTATTCAGTTGGTTTCAAGATTTTAAAGCTCAGGTGGAGAACTAGATAGGGAAGAAGATCAAGTTATTGAGGTTGGGTAATGGGGGAGAGTACACCTCTAATAACTTCAAGTATTTTTGCAAGGAAACAAGGATCAAGAGGGAGCTGATAGTCTCATACAACTCTCAACCAAATGGGGTTGCAAAGAGAAAGAATCAGTCCATCATCGGTTTTTCCAGGGTTATGATACATGGCCAGGAGTTTCCTATGTTTCTTTGGGCAGAGGCATGTAACATGACAATATATGTGCAGAACATGAGTCTTCACAGGATATTGGGGGACAAGACTCCAGAGGAGGAATTATCAGGAGTGAAGCTAGAGATAGGTAATTTCAGGATCTTTGGTTGTCCAGTCTACTTTCATGTGCCTGTGGGTAGGAGGAAAAAGTTGGAGCCTTCCGGATAGAAAGGTATATTATGGGGTACAAAGAGACCTCAAAGGCTTACATGATATTCATTCCAACGTAGAGGATGAAAATTGTGAGTAGATATGTTAAGTTTGAGGAGAACTTGGTATCTAAGAGATATCAGGAGTTATCGGTAGTGACATAGGACGAGGAGAAACATGCTCCAAAGGATGAGAAACAATAAATAGTTCAAACTTCAGGTGAGGAGTAGGATTTAACACCTTCCCATCGTGTCAAGAGACCTAGGTGGATATTATAGACATTGAGGGATGTTGGTGAGGCTCATATGAGTGTGGTCAGAGAGCACATGCCTCCGAGGAAGTTTATGAACTATATGGTGGTTATGAGTTGATAGAATAACGAGGAATAATGATAAACCAAGAAAATCAAATAACTAACAAAATAGAGAAGACAAAGAAGATGGGTGGAAAAGGCACCAAGCCAAGCCAATTAATATGTACATCAATGGTACATTTATAGTACAAATCAATATAACGACCTTACAACTGTATCATAACTAAATGGTTGTTAAGGTCTATTTAGGACATTAACATTATTTCTAACAAACTCCCCCTTAATCTTAAGTTCATACATATGTATCAACTAACAACAAAAACTAGTAAAAAAGATGATAACATATCCAAGTCTTCAATTTCTAACTCATGGTATGAAACCTCATGAATTTCAATGAAGAGCCGCCTGAAAGACCACCAAAAGTGGATGCCGAAACCAAGTCTAGAAAATTCACTGAGTAACAAATGATCTAGAGAACATGTAGGTGTTCACACCTAAAAATGATAAGGTTAAACCCTGATAAGAAGTGAATTGGCTACATGTCCAACACATCCCAAATCCTGAAAATGCCTAAATATATTGAATGTGCCAAGCACAAGTGCAGAAGAAACAACTACCCTTTTCCAGATCCAAAGATCATCCCTGTAAAGTCCAAAGACTATCAAGTGAACAAATAAGTTCACAAACTTCTCAGAAAATGACACACTAAAAAACTGTTAATAAACCCGCTGACAAAAAAAGTGTCAAAAGGCATCCAAATCCTGTATCCATCAAATCCAGTGTCCATAAAATCCCGTGTGAAGTAAACCAGGTAAATCGTTAATATTATTGCAAATCCAAACTATCGATCAAAATGTCGAACTGTAATCAAGGCGTCAAACTATCGAATCACCATAAAAGTCACAAGGTGATTGGAATCCATCAAATTCCAAAATGTGGCAAGTCATCCACCATCCAATATCCATAAAAAATCCGAATCCGTAAAAAATTCCAAGTGCTGAAATGTCTCAATGAAACTCCTCTGAAGGTCAAACTGACCAATCCAAATCATCAAATCCATCATCCGATAAGGGAACATACATCATGTCCTGAAACAATCCTCGATCATCCATCATCCTGAAATCATAAATTCATCTGCAATCCCGAATCTTGAATCCATAATCAATCATCATAAACTGCAATCTTATAAGTTAGACTTCGAAACTTTAAGTCTGACATATCAATATTTCCTCCCTGTCAACTGGAAAGTGAGAAGTCTAGATAATGAGATATACCCCCCTAAAAGTGGAAAAGGGTAATCAAACCGTCTTCGAATGGAGTCTTGAGACTCCATTTTCAACTGAGAAGCTTACATCAAGTGGGCCTTGATCATGCCTTGTATCATCCAATCCTGAAAAACATTCATGTCTGTCAACTGTAGAAATATATCCACTCAAGTATGGTTGTACCCGTGTAGAAACCCGTCGATAAGATCGTTCCAATAACTTAGCTTCCGAATTCTAATATGAAGTCCCTAACCATTCTAAATTTACCTGTTTCCTTTGAATCTTTAGTTGATTCCAACACCTTTTTGAGACATGGTTTTTCTTCCCACAAAAAACACATGGGTGGAGATCAAAATAGTTTAACTCAACATGTCCAACTTGGTGACAATGTGGACATAATACATGTTCTTCATCGAACTGAGCATCATCAACCAACAAATCCTCAATACCTATATTATCATCAATATCCTCAACAATAGTATCATCATCAAAATCTGTATCAACATCATGTACATGTTCCTTATGAAGTTCTTCCTTCCCATCAACATTAACCAAAAAAACACCACTGACAAATGTAAGTGGTTTACAATAATTAGGAATATGAAAAAGGTTATCATGATCCTTTTCATATCCTAAGCCATATCCCTTTCATTTAAAGTGTAATTCTTCCTATGATCTAACAAAGTTAATGATATTTTCAACTTGATCCTCATGCTAAAATTTCAATTTATCCACTTTGTTTTTAGTGTCATCGGTCAAGGATATACCGACTTCATCAAAGGAAAAACACTGCAACTCACAATCAACAAGCCCACGTTTGTTTTCTTGTTCGTTGGTGTCATCATTAAATGGCGTCATCTGCCTAGTCAAAAACTTTGTTTGTGTTTGAAGTAGATGTACCTTTTTGTGTAGTATGAAAAAAAAAAGTAAGAACATTAGTGAGCATTCCTTTTTGCATAGGAATTGTAGATTCTGGAGTCTTTCTAATCAATGCGTGCAACATATTAAACATTTTGTCAATTCTTTCCATTTTGAAGTGCTTCAAATATGCCTAATGTACAAAATATAAAGCCTCCTTAAGGCCACAATATAAACCAATCCACACACAGAAAGATCTTAAGACCCCCTTATTCAATTTCAGGTGGTTCTAGGACGTAAGACAACACCTTATAATCCCTTAATACACGTTATAACTCCAATTGCAATTTCAAGTGCTTTAACAATAATAAAAAGTTCTTATAACTCCTTTATGAAAAAACACACAAAAAAAACACCTTATAACACCTTTTCTTCTCCTTACTTGAGAACAATATAAATGTTAACTACCTTATGATAAACCCTTATAACTTCCAAAAACTCCTTATAACACCTTTACAAAAGAAACACCTTATAAGCACCCTTACACTTTGGAAATCTTCTCTAAAGATACAAACTTCGTTACTTTCTTGAGCTTCTACTCACTAGGATTTTTGTTTAAATTTTGATGAAAACAAAATATCTAGTGGAATTCCACCACTTTGATTTAAACTTTAATAATCCATTGGTTATCAATTTATAATTACTTTAGATTTATCATATAACTTTCTAATAAAAAACACCATAATTTTTAAATAATTTAACTTTAGGGTTTCACCTGATTTAAATTTTTTTTGAACAAGCTCTTCTTGTTTTCACCAATCCTTCTGGAGTCATTGCCTTCAAACTGTCAGATCTCGTCTTTTCTCTCTTGTAAACTTTGTCACAACTATGCCAAAGTTGTAACTTGTAAATCCTGCTCTTCATCTCTACTCAAATCGGTTGTTGCAACCAAATGGAGGCCACGATCTATGATCATTCAATGCTTCAGGTCAATTCTTCTACTTCAGGTTCCAAATATTTCAAGGCTGAGAGAAATGAAATACCATAGGTTGATCCTTTCAAGGCCGCGAGCAATGAAGTACCACAAGTCAATGTATGTACACACTTTCTCCCAAAGGCAGCAAAACTCACATACTTGTGAGTTAACTTCTATTCACGTCGCCATTTGAAACTCACACTAGGGTTTGCAAAATGGCGGGATCTTTGGCAAACATTACCAACTTAGGGTTTGCAAAATGGCGGGATCAAGGCGAAGGTATAAGAAATGGAGACCAAAAGTGCAGGTCGCCCTTCCAAGGGTTAAAGCCCATCTTTTCAAGCATGCCTTTACTATTCCTCTAAAGCTTGGGTTCACCAGTTACAAAATCGAATACAAAAAATGGCGAGTTTGCATGTCGGATACCACTTTGAAAAAATGGAGAGTTCACATCGGGTTCTTGCTTATGGAGGCCGTGAGTAGCTTTGTCACATTCTAGAGTCGACTGCTTATCACAGAAAAGGCCATGAGCAGGTCAAGGCTTCTATCAGGTTAATGCTTCTTTCAAACATCTTTCAAACAACAAATACGCCATCACATAATTCTTGGTCCTTCGTTACGACAGAGCAGATCTAACCATACAGGTTGAGGGTCGAGGTCTCTAACAACTATTCTTTCTTAGATAGAAAATGTTCCTAACAATGGTTATGCCCTTTCACTGGTAAATTTTACCACTTTGATGAATTATTACTCTCCAAAATTCTTGTTATGGTACTAACTGTGTAGATTAAATCAAATAACGTAATCCACTACACAAAATAATACCTCCACCCAAGAATAGAATGCGTTATTATCCATTACATATTCAAATTTCTTGTAAATTTAAAAAGGCACCAAGCCAAGTCAATTAATATATACATCAATGGTACATTTATAATACAACTCAATATAACAACCTTACAACCATATCATAACTAAATGGTTGTTAAGGTCTATTTGGGACATTAATATTATTTCTAACATGAGTAACATCATTGATGCTGAGCCTTCTAGTTTCGTTTCGAGGAAGCATCAAATCAATAGGTTTGGCAGGATACCATGGTAGAGGAGTACACCTCTATTACGAGGAATGATGTTTGGGACATAGTGCTGCGACCATAGGGGAAGTCATTTGTGAGTTCTAGGAGGCCCTACAAGATCAAGCATGCTCTAGATGGTAGCATCGAGAAGTTCAAGGTGAGGTTTGTGGCGAGAGGGTTCTCCTAGAAAGAGAGAGTGGAATACAATGATACATTTTCTCAAGTCAACATGTATGCTTGTAGCAATCCCACTATAATCCCTACTTTAATTAATGTTTATGTAGATATGATGTGTGGCTACGATCAAGTGATGTATATGCAAAATGTATTTCTAAGTTTTAATAATAAAATGTGATGCTGGCTGCTAAAGGGACATGGACAAAGATGGGGGTTGAATTAATTTACAAGAGAGGGGAGGGTCTAGAAGAATTTCTAAGAGAGGGGTCCAAGGGAGAATTACCCATGTCTATTAATTCCACCCACATTAATGAATTTTATTATTGTTATGTATTAAACTCTATTTTCTGATTGAGTATCCCCATAGCAAATCATTGAATGCATGTAAGAGAGTGGGTGTGAGGAGTCACATCCCATAGTTATTGGGAGCATGGAGGGGGGGAGTACAATCATCTTGAACAAGTGTGTAAGTAAATAAAGTAATCCAAAGAGAAGAAATTTGTATGGGTTGTTATAGCAGTTTTTAGACATTCAAGTTTTTGGCATGAACATCAAGGAGAGCAAAAAAGAAGAGCTTGGATTTGGAGCATCCATGGAGGGAGAGTTATGGAGCATGTTGGATCATTTTTGGAGTGTTTTAGAGATGAATATTGAACATCTAGGTTGTCAGGTTTGAAGAGTGACCTCCTATGTGAGTTGCATTGAAACAACAAATATTTGTTATTGTTTTCTGGTAATTTTCTTGGCAGTGAGTGTTAGGAAATGAGGAACACTTCCACGCTAAACCTAGTAAAAGAGAGGAAGAAAGATTTAATCAAGAAAGTAAATGACAAAGAAAACACACATTACAAAGATATTTTACCCTCAAAACCCAAACCAAGAAAACCAACATTCCTTGAGCAATATGTTCTCTTGTTGTCTTATTAATTTAGAATAAAAGGTTACATGTCTAACCTTGATCCAAACCTAAGACACAATCAACATCATACCCTCTTGCTTACACAAGAACAACCCTGTAGCCAACTTGACTTACATCTACATGACCAACAACCTATGTGATTATTGATTCCTAAAGATTATATTTTACAACATTACAACATGCCTTCTTTATAGGCTTTACAGTAGGAAAAATGTTAGACAACTGAGAGGGGGGGTGAATCAGTTGTTTCTGTGCTTAAACAATTATGGTTCTTTTAAACTCTTTGTAGAGACACTAAATGATGATCACAATAATGCAGGGAAATAAACAATGGCACTTTCAACATCATTCACATATGGGAGAAACACAGAGACATATATTTCTCGAGGAAACCCATGCAGGGTAAAAACCTCTTTTTCTTTATATGATAAGTAATGGTTACAATCTTTACATTATCATACATATGAACACCGACTCATAATGAGGCTACAACCTCAGTTTTGCAAGCTGCAACTTGCTGAGAGCACCAACTCTCGATTTTCTCTAGCACCCACTAGAAGGAAGCACCAAATCCCTGGTTTCTCTAGCACCAACTAGAAGGAAGCACCAACTCCCTGGTTTCTCTAGCACCAACTAGAAGGAAGCACCAACTTCCTGTGTTCAAGCACTCACTTGAACCTTTGGGGACACCAGTCCTCCCTAGCTCCTCCCAACCACCCTGAAATATAAATCTTTTCTACTGACACTTATTACAGTGATATGATGTTCAACAATGGATTACCAAACTTATCACTGTTCTGCTACATTTCGTTGCTCTGTCTGCCTCATTGCCTTTCTGCACACATCACTTGTGCTGTCTGTTCTTCCGGTTTTTATGTTCTATGCTCCATGTCCATTCACTGCACAATTCCTCTTCTATGCTATTCAGCTACTGCACTCTCCTCCTCCTTCACACATGAATCACCTTCACCAACAATCACCACAACAACCTCCAACAACAACAACAACAACAACAACAACAACAACAACAACAACCCCATCTCTTCTCTGTACCGTGTATTCATAGATTCTGTGCACCTTGTGCATGCAATGTTCACAATGCCTCTGCATGATGACTCCGTGCTGTTATCCTCCACCTCTCGAGTGCTCTGTCTGATCATCATCATGACTCTTCAGCTTCTCTGGTGGTTCACTCCGCATGTCCAACATCACTGTATGTTATACTGAGATTCCTCAGCCTCTCTAGCAGTTTGAGACTCTTCGTCTTCTCTGTGACAGTCGAACTCACCTTCTCTGTTTCAGTTACAGACCTCAATGCTCATCAGCTGTCAATCGCCTCCACGAACATATTCATTCCTCTCAGAGACTCTTCACCTCCTCTTTCAGTCATCCCGAAGTGTCTTCACATCCTTTGGTAGAAACCATCAATGGTTTCTAGCAGTTTCACTGTGTCGTGCAACAGTAACCCTCAGATCTCCTTTAGGTTAATCTATGCCGTTGGATGAGCTTTATTAATCTTGCCTTTAAATCGGGTTTCGGCATTTCGACATTCCTGTTGCATTGTGTTCTTGCCTCTCCAAGTTGCGATCCCCGAAAACGAGCTTGGTTGCTCTATCTCTTTCCTCCATCTCTCGCTGATGTGTCCAAGGGCTGTGACCACAGCCTTATGCATAAGGCGCTTTCGCGATTTCGCATCTCGCGATTTTTCGACACTATGCTTCGTTGACCCCAAGTCAGCGAAATTTTGATCACTTGCCACATGTCCTGTGATTCCATGGTCCAGATCTAATCTAGATTCAACAACTACGATTGAATCACGATTTCGACATTCTTGATGCATTGAGTTCTTTGCCTCTCTATGTCGCGATTCACGAAACTCCGATATGGAGTTTGATCAACGATCCAGATCTGATCTCTATTCAACGAATGCGATTAAATCGTGATTTCACATATCGCGATATCGATATTCCTGATGTTAATAATCTTTGACATGTCCAACTCTCGATCCCCGATGCCTCTCCATTGACTGGAATCAACGGTCCAGATCAAAGCTTGATCTGCCGGCTTAGATTACATCGTGATTTCACATATCGTGATATCGGGATTCCTGATGTCAATAATCTTTGACATGTCCAACTCTTGATCCCCGAAACTCTGACAAGGTGTACGTCTGCTGACGTCACATGTGTTAAATAACTGCCACGTGTCACCCTGATTCGTGACTTACATGTGCTTGGCATGTTGAATCAGTCTGACACTTGTCATTACTTGGTTATGCCACGTGTTCCTAGCTGACGTGGTTTGCTGACATGAGTCGGATCGACGGTTCAGATCTGATCTTGATTTGACGGCTCAGATTACGTCGGGATTTTGCATATCAAGAAATTGAGATTCCTGTTGCATTGTTTCTTTGACATTTCCAACACGCGATCCTCGAAACTCTGACAGGGAGTCGGATCAACGGTTCATATGTGATCTTGATTTGACGGCTCAGATTACGCCAGGATTTTGCATATCGAGAAATCGGGATTCCTGTTTCATTGTTTCTTTGACATCTCCAACACGCGATCCTCGAAACCCCGACAGGGAGTCGGATCAACGGTCCATAATCAATCTTGATCTAACGACTCAGATGAAGTCGCGATTTTTCCTATTGCGATTACGCTCACTTCTCTTTGCACTTTAAAGAACGTGGAGGTTCTTCTTGATCCAATGATGGTCGGGTCCTGCACTTGGATCTAATGTCTGAGATCTGTCCTCCTTTTCAGTGTGCTCTTCTTGTCTTCATTCAGATCTGACGGCCATCGGGAATTCAGAAAGAGATCTAACGAACACAATTGATGCTCTTCCCCGATTATCACTGCTCCGCTGATCATCGCTGCTGTACTCAAGCCATCACCACTACTGTACTTGCCATCAATGACAAGTATACGCTGCCTGTAAATATGCTAACAATCCTCCGTATATTCTTCCTCTACTCACGCCATTCGCTGTCTGTTACATATTTACCAACAATCTCCCCCTTTGGCATTTATGGCAATACAAGCACCCACATGCATTCGGACTCGAGTCTCCTCCCGAACTCTTTTCTCCCCCTTTGACATCAAGGTCAAAGAAGAGACAATTTTCCCTTGATCTGTTGCAAAAATATACTCCCCCTGTCAACTATAAGCATTTTGGAAAATACATTGGATGTTCAATAAGTACTCCCCCTGAGCTATTGCAGTAATTTTAGGAGGCATTAGATATTCAAACAATACAAATCTCCCCCTAACAAGATGGACTCTTTTAGGTGTGAAACGAAATGACACCCAGCTTCTGTTTGAGATATTCAAACGGTGTCTTGGCTAGGGGATTAGTAAAGATGTCTGCTATTTGTTCTGTAGTGGGAATGTAATGGACCTGAACAATCTGATTGGT
>ML849177.1:20840-33067 GCA_009831015.1 Picea engelmannii
ATTTCATATGCAGTCAGTGTTCCTAGATGTTGATCAAACTGTAAGGTTTTTAGATCATTAAGTTCTTCTATAGCAGAGACCTTCGGGTTGAACCTATCTGGGAGAGATCTCAAGATTTTCTGAACTAAAGAAGGTTCCCCAATTGTTTCACCAAGTGCTTTCATTGAATTTACCATTTCTTCTACTCTCAGAAAGTATTTTCCAATAGTTTCATCTTCCTTCATCTTCAGCTGTTCAAACTATATTCTGTAGGTTTGAATCTTTGCATCCTTTACTTTCTCATTACCCTCATAACTTTTACGAATTCTACTTCTGCAAGCCCACTCAAGATAGCATTCATGGTCTTAGCGTTGAAGCTAAATTCTAGTTTTTCATCCTTATTAGCTAGCACAACTGGCTTTACATAACCAGTATCTACCACATCCCAGACATCTGCACCTAAAGCCGTGATGTAGGTTCTCATTCTAACTTTCTAGAAGGAAAAGTTTGTTCCATTGAACAAAGGGGCCTTATTGGTTGAATTTCTTTCATGGATTGACATGTTTAATCTCTAGGATCTACCCTTAGATAAAAGGGGCTGACTCTGATACCAATTGTTAGACAACTGAGAGGGGGGGTGAATCAATTGTTTCCGTGCTTAAACAATTATGGTTCTTTAAAACTCTTTGTAGAGACACTAAATGATGATCACAATAATGCAGGGAAATAAACAATGGCACTTTCAACATCATTCACATATGGGAGAAACACAGAGACAGATATTTCCCGAGGAAACCCATGCAGGGTAAAAACCTCTTTTTCTTTATATGATAAGTAATGGTTACAATCTTTACAATATCATACATATGAGCACCAACTCATAATGAGGCTACAACCTCAGTTTTGCAAGCTGCAACTTGCTGAGAGCACCAACTCTCTGTTTTTTCTAGCACCCACTAGAAGGAAGCACCAAATCCCTGGTTTCTCTAGCACCAACTAGAAGGAAGCACCAACTCCCTGGTTTCTCTAGCACCAACTAGAAGGAAGCACCAACTCCTTGTGTTCAAGCACCCACTTGAACCTTTGAGGACACCATTCCTCCCTAGCTCCTCCCAACCACCCTGAAATATAAATCTTTTCTACTGACACTTATTACAGTGATATGATGTTCAACAATGGCTTACCAAACTTATCACTGTTCTGCTGCATTTCGTTGCTCTGTCTGCCTCATTGCCTTTCTGTACACATCACTTGCACTGTATGTTCTTCCGCTTTTTATGTTCTATGCTCCATGTCCATTCACTGCACAGTTCCTCTTATGTGCTATTCAACTACTGCACTCTCCTCCTCCTTCACACATGAATCACCTTCACCAACAATCACCACAGCAACCTCCAACAGCAACAACAACAACAACAACAACAACAACAACAACAACAACAACAACAACAACAACAACAACAACCCCATCTCTTCTCTGTACCGTGTATTCATAGATTCTGTGCAACTTGTGCATGCAATGTTCGCAATGCCTCTGCATGATGACTCCGCGCTGTTATCCTCCACCTCTCGAGTGCTCTGTTTGATCATCATCATGACTCTTCAGCTTCTCTGGTGGTTCACCCCGCATGTCCAACATCACTGTATGTTATACTGAGATTCCTCAACCTCTCTAGCAGTTTGAGACTCTTCGTCTTCTCTGTGACAGTCGAACTCACCTTCTCTGTTTCAGTTACAGACCTCAATGCTCATCAGCTGTCAATCACCTCCACGAACATCTTCATTCCTCTCAGAGACTCTTCATCTCCTATTCCAGTCATCCCGAAGTGTCTTCACATCCTCTGGTAGAAACCATCAATGGTTTCTAGCAGTTTCACTGTGTCATGCAACAATAACCCTCAGATCTCCTTTAGGTTCATCTACGCTGTCGGATGAGATTTATTAATCTTGCCTTTAAATCGGGTTTCGACATTTCGACATTCTTGTTGTATTGTGTTCTTGCCTCTCCAAGTCGTGATCCCCGAAAACGAGCTTGGTTGCTCTATCTCTTTCCTCCATCTCTCGCTGATGTGTCCAAGGGATGTGACACCAGCATTATGCATAAGGCGCTTTCGCGATTTCACATCTCACGATTTTTCGACACTATGCTCCGTTGACCCCAAGTCAGCGAAATTTTGATCACTTGCCACATGTCCTGTGATTCCATGGTCCAGATCTAATCTAGATTCAATGGATACGATTGAATCGCAATTTTGACATTCTTGATGCATTGAGTTCTTTGCCTCTCTATGTCGCAATTCGCGAAACTCCGATATGGAGTTTGATCAATGATCCAGATATGATCTCTATTCAACGACTGCGATTAAATCGCGATTTCGCATATCGCAATATCGGGATTCCTGATGTCAATAATCTTTGACATGTCCAACTCTCGATCCCCAATGCCTCTCCATTGACTGGAATCAACGGTCCAGATCAAAGCTTGATCTGACGGCTCAGATTACATCGTGATTTCACATATCGTGATATCGGGATTCCTGATGTCAATAATCTTTGACATGTCCAACTCTCGATCCCCGAAACTCCGACAAGGTGTACGTCTGCTGATGTCACATGTGTTAAATAACTGCCACGTGTCACCCTGATTCGTGACTTACATGTGCTTGGCATGTTGAATCAGTCTGCCACTTGTCATTACCTGGTTATGCCATGTGTTCCTAGCTGACGTGGTTTGCTGACGTGACTCAGATCGACGGTTCAGATGTGATCTTGATTTGACGGCTCAGATTACGTCGGGATTTTGCATATCGAGAAATTAGGATTCCTGTTGCATTGTTTCTTTGACATTTCCAACACACGATCCTCGAAACTCCGACAGGGAGTCGGATCAACGGTTCAGATGTGATCTTGATTTGATGGCTCAGATTACGCTGGGATTTTTCATATCGAGAAATCGGGATTCCTGTTGCATTGTTTCTTTGACATCTCCAACACGCGATCCTCGAAACCCCGACAGGGAGTCCGATCAACGGTCCAGAATCAATCTTGATTTGACGACTCATATGAAGTCGCAATTTTTCCTATTGTAATTACGCTCACTTCTCCTTGCACTTTAAAGAACGTGCAGGTTCTTCTTGATCCAATGATGGTCGGGTCCTACACTTGGATCTAACTTCTGAGATCTGTCCTCCTTTTCAGTGCGCTCTTCTTGTCTTCATTCAGATCTGACGGCCATGAGGAATTCAGAAAGAGATCTAACGAACACAGTTTATGCTCTTCCCCGATTATCACTGCGCCGCTGATCATCGCTGCTGTACTCAAGCCATCACCACTACTGTACTTTCCATCAATGACAAGTATACACTGCCTATAAATATGCTAACAATCCTCTGTATATTCTTCCGCTACTCACGCCATTTGCTGTCTGTCACATATTTTCCAACAAAAAACCCTAAAGAAAATGTGCCAAAAAATGGTTACAGATCTACGTAGATCATTAGCTAAAAATCCCGCGAATCTTGGGATTCTGTTATAGTCGACTACTAAGTCAGATTACCAATGAAAAACCAGTCAATCTTCATTCAGTTTTCATTCGGTTGCCACACGCCCACTGTCGAACTCTTCGACTTGTTCGCGATCCACCTCGACTAGATTTTCACTACAAAGAATATAACAACCCAAAATTCTCCCACTTGTTGTTTTCTTTGATGAAATCAAGAGACCTCTAAAATTTCTTTCATAGACCTAGGGCATCAATGTCCATTTCCTCTATGCACCAAGAGAACTTCCCAAAACTCATAGACTTGGTTAAAGAGTCTTCTATGTTTTCCAATGTGTCTACTTTCTCCAACAACACCTTGTTTCTTTCCACCATATCTCTCATGAAATGGTATTGTACATCGATGTTCTTAGTATTATGATGATAAGATGGATTCTTTGCCAAAAATATTGTGCTTTGACTATCACAACTTATCTTGATAAATTTATACTCAAACTCGATTCCTGAGCACAACCTTTTTAGCCATACTTCTTCTTTGTTTCCATTAGTCGATGCCATGTATTAAGATTTTGTTGTTTACAAGGCTATGACCGCTTGTCGCTTACTCATCCAACTGATTTCTCCACTTAACATTTTCAACACATATCCACTGGTTGACCTCAATTGATCTAGATCTCTAGCCCAGTCGATGTTGACAAAGCCAAGTACATTTAATTCACCGTCACCTCCAAGTTTTCCTTGGTAGCATATAGCATAATATTTTGTGCCACAAAAATACTTGAATAGTCTCTTGACAGCTGTCCAATGCTCCTTCTCAGGTGTCGACATGTATCTCCTCAACACTCTTATTGCATGGGTAATGTCTAGTCGAGTGAAAACCATCACATACATTATACTACCAAAAACACTTGCATAGGGAACACATGCCATGTCCTTTATTTCCTCATGTGTCTTTGGACACTGTTCAATAGTTAGCCTTGCTCCCACAGGAATTGACACCTTCATATGTTTGCAATCCTACATGTTGAAACATTTCAATATTGTTTTGATATACTTCATCTGGTTCACACATATCTTTCTAGATACTCGATCTATCTTAATCTCCATTCCCAGAATGAAGTTCCCTGCACTGATATCCTTCATGTCGAACTTGGAGGATAAATACTTCTTCACCTCCTTTATTGCGTCATGCTGTTTCCAATCAGGAACATGTCATTGACATACAATGCTACATATATGAAACACCCGCCTTCTTCTTTGGAGTATATGTAGTGATCAAATTTTCTTCTCACAAATCCCAAACTAAGGATGTATGTGTTAAAATTTTGGTACCACATCCTTGGTGATTTCTTTAGACCACAAATGGATCTTTTCAGTTTGCACACAAAATATTTCTTTCCCTTTACTACAAATCCTTCGGGATGTTTCATGTAGATTTCCTCTTCGAGGTCCCTGTGTAGGAAAATTGTCTTCACATCCACCTGTTCTATTTCTAGATCTCATGCTGCAACTAAAGACATTAGTACTCTAATGGAAGTTAATTTTTCAACAGAGGAAAAATCTCACCGAAGTCGACTCCTTCGACTTGGGAATATATTTTCACTGCCAGTCGAGCTTTGAATTTTTCGACTTGACCTGCTACACTCATCTTCTTCTTGAATACCCATTTGGTACCGACAATATTTCTTCCACTAGGTAACTTGACTAAGTCCCATGTATCATTCTTCTGCAAGGATTCAATCTCTTCAACCATGGTGTCCTTCCATAGTTTTCCCGCTACTGAGTCGACTGCCTCCCCGACTGACTTGGGCTCATCGTCGGTGGAAGTTAAAATTTTTTTGGAACAAAAGCTGGGAGGAATATACCTTTCGACTGATTTTCTTATTCTTTCTGACCTCCTTACAACCGGGGTCGGTTGTTTCACCTCTTCTTCTGATTCAATCAACTCATCTGAATCATCTTCTTTGTTCCTCAGTTCAAATTTCACATTCTCTGAATTATTATTAGTCTAAACAATTTATTTAGGCTTAGACTTACTTCTTACTTCCCTAAAGACCACATCTAGATTGTACACTGCTTTCCTTAAAGTAGGATCCCAAAGCTTATATCCTCTCATTCCTTCTTTGTTCCAATGAAAATACACTTGACTTCCCTCTTGTACAACTTGCTCCTGTTTTCCTTAGGAACATGCACAAATGCATCACAAACAAATAATTTCAGGTGTGAAACCAAAGGCTTCTTACTCGACCATACCTTTTGTGGAGTCGTGTCGACTAACACCGACGAAGGAGACACATTCAATAGATATTTTGCAGTGTTGACTGTGTCCGCCCATAATTCTCGTGGAATCCCAACACCATTGAGCATGCTCCTTGCCTTGTCCATTAATGTTATGTTCATTCTCTCAACAACTCCATTTTGATGTGGGGTATATGGTGTGGTATTTTGGTGTGCTATACCACACTGTTTGCAGAACTTATCAAATTATTTTCCACAGAATTCACCACCATTGTTATTTCTCAGCGCCTTAATCTTCTTATCTGTCTGGTTTTATACAAGAGATTTAAACTTTCTTCCTCATGAAATATATCCATGTATTCTTGGAAAAATCATCTATGAAGGAGACATAATATATGGATCCACCAAGTGAAGGCACTGAAACAAGGCCAAAAACATCACTATGAACCAATTCTAGAATCTCATTTGCCCTTGTCGCTCCATACAAGAACGTCACCTGACTTTGTTTTCCATATATACAATGTTCACAAAATTCGACTTCTAAATTACATGCAGGAAAGTCTTTGACCATACCTTTTTTATGCATAGATCAATGTCCTTTCTCTCCAATGTGTTCCATCCTCTTGTGCCATAGCATGGTCGGGTCAACTTTATGATGAATTGTCAAGTTGGTTTGAATCGACTCATTCCAATTCGAGTCGAGTTGAGTTGAAGTCGATTCGACTTCAGGAATAGCGATGTTGTTGCATCCAGTCAAGTCGACACTCCCTAGTAACTTGTATAGGGTGCCAATCTGAACTCTTTTTAGAAATACCATCACACCTATGACCATCTTGCACAGATCCTTCTGAAATAGAGTGTGCACCCCTGCATCACTCATCTTGCTGATAGATATCATGTTTCTTTCCAAACCTAGAATGTGTAGCACACCTGGAAGGGTTCTACTCCTCCCATCCTGGAGTATCAGTCGAACTCTTCCTCGTCCAACAATTTTGGTTGTCGAGTCATCCCCCAAGAACACTTATCCTCCTTCGTATTGTTCATAATCACATAACCATTCTCTATGTGGTGTCATATGATAGGATTCTTTTGAGTCGATCAACCAAACATCTTGATCCGACTATGTACTAGTCGATGCTAGGTTCACATCACCTCTCTTATCTGGAGTCATCTTTATCTCATTTGACTGATTCTTGTCGGATCCTGTACTGACTTCCATTGCTTTTGAGTTTCAATCCCTTTTGTAATTCCTAGATTTACCGCATTTCCAACATCTTCTCGTCGACTGAACATGGGATTTAGACCTACCCTTCGACTTATAATTTTTACGAGAGAATTTTCCTTTATCTTTGTCTAGTGGTCGAGCTCTCACCACTAAATCATATTTGGTCGATCCTTCCATGTTATTCCTTCTCATTTATTCTGCCAATATAGATGCAACCAGGTATTAGAGCAAGATTTGCCTCACCCTATGAAATCTTGTAGAGAGGGCCTTATTCCATTTCCCTATGCAGACTTACTTTCCATGATTGATGAATCCAGAGACAAAAATAAATATTTTTCCACTTGTACGCACCTTACAAGCTATACAACAAGCATATATGCTGGCTACTCCACTATAGCCTGCGTACATTGGGATTTGTGCCAGAAAATCAAAATTAAATGTCAGGTTTCCATGTCACGACAGGAGATCTCAAATCCTTGGCCTTCCATATACTGGAAATGTTCCAACTCGACCCTTCAGTTGCATTTTGAAGGATATAAAGAAGCCAATTCCGAGCTATGGAAAAGAGGAGAGAATTCAACTTTGAGAGAAAAGTTACTCTGGAGAAATTGTTACTTCATTATAGAGTTTGCATCCATTTTTCCTTTAATTCTGAACACAATGTTCATCCCCCAAGATCTTCCCTTACTGATGGAGAACCTCTTTGTCTCCATTATACGAGCTTGCCTTTGGTGGAGGATTGAAGTGGTGGAGGCCCAGTTGGAAGGAACTCGGTTTCTTGGTTCCGAACCGTGCCCACACAAAAGTCTATAATGTTTCACTTTTGCTGATCATTTATTAATAGAAATACTCCTTTCCCGTCCAATTTATATCTTGCGAATATATGTGTTATGATCCATGGGCATGTTTGTTTTGTATATTGATGGATTATGATATCTAATGTGCTAACCTGTTATATCATCACTATATGCTTGCTTTGCTTGTTTGTTGAGAACTTTTTGCAGGTATAAAGATTTGGGTCAAAGTGCTCAATGGTGGACATCATCAAACGTTTGGAAGAGGTAGGCCTATTTTTTACTCCTCTTGCACATTAGTTTATGTAGAATATGCTGGAATTGAGTTGATTTCTGTAGTCATACCTGTTTTTTGTGGTTCACCCTAGCCATAGAGAGATTTTCCTCGTAACAGAATTGACGACTCCACTGGGGAGATAATTCAACTTTGAGAGCAAATTTATTCTGGAGAAATTATTACTTCATTATTGAGTTTGCATCCCTTTGTCCTTTAAGTCTGAACACAATGTTCAACCCCCAAGCTCTTCCCTTACTGATGGAGAACCTCTTTGTCTCCCTTATATGAGCTTGCCTTTGGTGGAGGATTGAAGTGGTGGAGGCCCAGTTGGAAGGAACTTAGTTTCTTGGTTCCAAACTGTGCCGAAACAGAAGTCTGTAATGTTTCACTTCTGCTGATGATTTATTAATATAAATACTCCTTTCCCATCCAATTGATATCTTGCGAATATATGTGTTATGATCCATGGGCATGTTTGTTTTGTATATTGATGGATTATGCTATGTAATGTGCTAACATGTTATATCATCATTATATGCTTTCTTTTCTTGTTTGTTGAGAACTTGTTGCAGGTATAAAGCTTTGGGTCAAAGTGCTCAATGATGAACATCATCAAATGTTTGGACGAGGTAGGAATCTTTCTTACTCCTCTTGCACATTACTTTATATAGCATATGCTGAAATTGAGTTGATTTCTACAGTCATACCTGTCTATTGTGGTTCACCCTAGCCATAGAGATATTTTCCTCGTAACATAATTAATAAACATGCGACCTTTTACCCTGTGGAATCCCAAACGAGTTTAATTTAATCTCTTTTCCATATAGTCTTTAAAAAGTGAAAACATTTCTGAGTGATTTGTCCCTTTCACACTTGTTAAATTGGATTTGAAAGATCAGGAGTCTTAGTTAAGCTATTTTCCGACTCATTACCAAAAATAGAAAAGATCAAAGATCGCCGAGTGAACTTGTTGTTTTCACACTTGTAAATTGGATTTGAAAATATGTCTACTCGGCACAAGTTTACCCCTTTTTCACACCAAGTAGACTAAAAGACATAAAAAAGGACATTTTTTGGCGTTAAGTTGTGATTGCATCTCATGCCCCTGCTTGCAGTATTGAGCCTATATCCGGTTCTCGCTTTGAATTATAAACTGTTTGCCTCAACAGTTTTGCATCCTCAACCAAGCAGAGCCTTGTTTATATCCTTTGCAATTTGACACCCTATACCTAGGAGGGAACATTCCCCGAGTGTCCATCTCCTGCATGCACTTCCTTGCATTGAGCAGAGGTATGTTCCACTGCGGGAACTAGTTTTTCTTACTTGCGACACTCGTTTCCTCCTCTGTATCATAACATTCATTTGTTATGAAAAAACAAAAAAAGACGGGTGGGAAGGGAGTATTATCTTATATCAACAACAGTCATATCTCCTTTGAACAAAGCACAAAGTTATTTGAGTCCATTCATCATAATTTTGGGTTTATCATGGCCTTAGGAAGCTGAGCTCATTACAGAGTCTTCTCTACTGACTGGTTACTCTTCCAGTTCCTATAGATAACTTCATTGATGCCTCCTGCATCTCATGATTTTATCATTGGGTCTATGATGCCATAGTCTACCATATGTATCATTCTCTTGTTCAAAGAAAGTATATCAACCTGTGTCGGCCACTCCTCAGAAATCTTGACTTTGCATGTTGTCCGTGCCCTCAGTTTGTCTGAGAATCACATGATACTTTAGTCCTATCATGCACCCTGGCCCTACTTTCATCATTGGTAGGTCACCTTGAACCCATCAGTTGACATTTCATCATTGGTCATTGACTGGGTGGTTTCCCTTGTGTTCGACGACAAGACATCTATTCACACATTGGGATTCGTCTAGTGTCTTGGATGCCATTAGCCTTATTGGTGGTTTCCTCGCCTTTGTCAACAGTTTTTCATCATTGGATACTATTCATAGGGTCTTTTTTGTGTACCGCTTGCACTTGGCACACACGAAAGATGCACAGGGTCATTGGTTCGTGAACTTGTTCTTCATTTTATTTCCACCAAATCATGAATCTCCTGATTTGTACCTCGTGTTGACTGATGAGAGATTCCTTAATGCTCTCCTTTCAGCGGGTCTCTTTCCATCGACATCAACCCATTTATTCTGGAAATGAGGCCTAGAGTCTTATGAGTACCTTGAGGCTTGCAGTCATTAGTGGTAGGCTCTCTTGCCATCAATAGTTGGGAATACATTAATGTCTCCTAATCGATGGATTCTTTAGGTGTTCGACATCGACTCCTCTATTCACACTTGTAAGAATGTACTCGGTGTCTTGATACCTACTTTCATTATTGGTAGGCTGTCTCACGTTTGTTAACGGTATACATCAATGACCGGTAATCAAATGATGTATCATTGTGTTCGACCTCAACTCCTTTATTCACATGATGTAGACTTGCACCTTTAGCGGATTGTGTAGAAGACTTGAAGACATCACTATGTGACGACAACTTTCCTGAGTTGTTGCTTCCTTTTCATTGGACCAATACCTATATGACTTTAGTGATCATGGGAGATCAAATTGTACTCCATGGTATACATATATCTTTAGATTGATTTTGAGACTGGTTTTACTAGGCCTTGTTCGTGACTATGACAACTATTGGCATGCAACCTCATTTGTATTTGGCTAGTCATGGCCACAGACACTTATTTGGTATATTTTTCACATGGATCTACAGTGTATTCTTGGCAGCCATGTATGAAAAGTTAATGCATAATGTAATGAGCAATTGATTTCATCCAAATGGTCCTCTACCACTCCACTTATGGGTTATTTATAATGTATTTCAGCCATTGCAGATACTCCTCTGACCTCACACATTAGGGGGCATTTGTTAGAGAAAGATTTGCCTCACCCTATGAAATCTTGTAGAGAGGGCCTTATTCCATTTTCCTATGTGGACTTACTTTCCCCGATTGATGAATCCAGAGACAAAAATAAATATTTTTCCACTTTTACGCACCTTACATGCTATACAACAAGCGTATACGTTGGCTACTCCACTACAACCCGTTTACATCGAGATTTGTGCCAGAAAATCAAAATTAAATGTCGGGTTTCCATGTCACGACATGATATCTCTAATCCTTGGCCTTCCATATACTGGAAACGATCTGACTCAGCCCTTTAGTTTCATTTTGAAGGCTATAAAGAAGCCAATTCTGAGTTATGGAAAAGAGGAGAGAATTCAACTTTGAGAGCAAAGTTACCCTGGAGAAATTATTACTTCATTATTGAGTCTGCATCCCTTTGTCCTTTAATTCTGGGCACATTGTTCAACCCCCAAGCTCTTCCCTTACTGATGGAGAACCTCTTTGTCTCCCTTATATGAGCTTTCCTTTGGTGGAGGATTGAAGTGGTGGAGGCCCAGTTGGAAGGAACTCAGTTTCTTGGTTCCAAACCATGCCAACATGGAAGTATGTAATGTTTCACTTCTGCTGATCATTTATTAATAGAAATACTCCTTTCCCGTCCAATTGATATCTTTCAAATATATGTGTTATGATCCATGGACATGTTTGTTTTGTATATTGATGGATTATGCTATCTAATGTGCTAACCTATTATATCATCACTATATGCTTTCTTTTCTTGTTTGTTGAGAACTTGTTGCAGGTATAAATCTTTGGGTCAAAGTTCTCAATGGTGGACATCATCAAACATTTGGACGAGGTAGGCCTCTTTCTTACTCTTGTTGGTCACTATAATTGCTTAATTAATTTTAAACAACTAAGTGAAACATAAATTATCAACCCAGGGAAGTCTTTTATTTCAAAGATAACCACGCACTATATATGCTCAATTCCAAAAGCAGCTTAGTGTTGTAGTAAAGAAACTTGTACTAATCTTACTTGCCCAAATAAACTAAAGTTATGTATTAAATCACAGGAAAGTAACTTCCCTATTGCAACCCTTTAAAGATCAATTTAAGAATCCTGGATTACATTTAAAATAATACTTCCAATGGGAAAGAACAACTATTCTGCAATCAGAGAACAAGACCCTTACTCTCAACAGAGACTTCAACATTAACACTCTTTCATGAAAGCAACAATGCAGAAAACAATTAACTCTATTGACAGAAAACAAAGCCACCTAGTTCCTTTCTTTCTAAGCAGGAGCCTTGAGCTTTACTTCTGTTTAGCACACTTGTGAATT
>ML849178.1:0-33066 GCA_009831015.1 Picea engelmannii
ATTCCCCAACACATAATCAAAGGAAGAGACTTTATATTTCGATTAGAAATATTCGACACCCAATTTTTCCATGCTTCCTCCAATTTTCCTTTCCAAAGACATTGTTGCCCCAATTTTGAAGAGCACTCCTACCAAATGTGATGCGAAAAAGGACATTGAAGGAAGAGATGTATTATTGATTCTTCATTTTCTTTACAAAGAGGACACTATCCTATACCTTCCAACTATCTGTTAGAAGGTTGGTAAATTATATAAGAATATTCTTTTTTTTCTTTGAGGATTAAACACCTTATTTTGAGAATGTTAATGAACCTTTGGTCTATTGATTTTCCATAAATGAGGGATTTATAATCCACTCAATTTATCAACACGGATATTTATTGTTAAAATTAAAATATATTCTTTGTTTCTCTTGTTTGTATAAATATCTTTGTCTTCAAAATGGTCTATTCTTGGGTGTAACCTGCATGCAATTAACTGACTAATAATTCCGATAATAGTAATCGGGACTCTAAATTCAAATTTCTCTATTACTTTGAATCGCTAGGAAAGTATATACCAAGTGGTTGTGCTTCTTGTCTCCAAGGCTTGGTTTCATTTGTATATGCAATTCATAGTTCTCTAATATGGTTGTACATGCACATCAACCTTTTTTAACTAGATTTCACTACATTTCCAAGTATAGTTATTCTCCTTGAGAAGTGGACCAAAAACATCAATATGGTCAAATAGATCATGTTAGCACTGAGAGTCACCCTCATACTACAAGAGGATAATCCCAGACGCATCAAAATGTTTTTGGAGGTAGGTTTATGAGTGGAGGTCAAATGGACAAAGATCGGTACAAGAATGTTTTAACATAGAAACTAGACTAATAATGCATAAGGAAATGAGGTCTTCATTAACTTCAGTCAGTGGTTTAAGGTTAAAGGTGAGCATAGGGAAGACTTAATGAGAAAGGTAAACAAGTCTGCCATGGTCATCCGATCTTCAAGCAACTTGGTGAAGAAAAACTCAGGCACAAGAGCACTCTTGAACTTAAGTTTCAGGCACTAAAATATATCACAACAACATAGTAATCAAACCTCCATTACTATGTGACTACAACAACCCATCTGGATCCTCCATGCACGAGCATTTCAACATAAGAAGAAACAAGGTAACAAAAAAAATACTAAAACATGTCACAACAATACTACAATCAAACCTACATTACAATACAACTACAACCCTCGTCTGGATCCTCCATGCAAGAGTGTTTTAGCACATATTAAACAAGATGATGAAAGAAACTGAATTCTATTAATGTGAAAGTCTCAAGTCTCATACAAAACTAGAGAATAGAACTGTTATCAAAATATTACAAAATAGGGAGCTCTGCTCAACCATTCGACGGACTTTACAAAATATTGAACTGATCTATTTATAATCATATCAGTTCACAACTTCCAGAAGTGTGATCTGGCCATTCCATTCAAATCCTTTCATCTGCACCTCCTTCTGTTAGATTGTGTGTGTTTCCTCCTGTCAAATGTAAGCTCAGATCAGTATGGGTCTACAAGAAGAAACCATCCAGTTGGTACCTTGGGATGAAATTTCTATCTCTTCGACCATAGCTTCCAAGCTTCCTATTTATGGACTGAGCTAAGGTTTCAAATACCGGTCCTTTTCATTAACTGAATCCTCCTCGAGATCGAAGAAGCAACTTGATGATTAGGGGGAGGCCACATATCACTGTTAGATATGACATCATGCGTGCACATGATTTTGGGGCCGCGGGAAATGGTTTATGCCCACACCTCTTTTGGGCCCGAAATGCATCGCTTCTCGCCATGTAGCCACCCCAGAAAACCGTGGTTAGAATTTTGTCCTTCTCAAGGCCTTTTAACGCTCGAGCATGTTGTGGCCCCGAAATGATTTTTGGTCGTTGATCTGAACGAGATATGAGATCTAGGTGCCCCGACTATTTTAGCGCCCCCACCAAAGTTTTATTCGCCTTCCAATTATGGAAACCTTCCAACTATTTCTAGAGATGGCACCAAATCGAAATGAATAGGGGATTCTTGCCACTGCAAACTGCACTTGCCTGCTTTCCTGCACTCTTGGTCATCCTGTGACCTTGACAACTTTATGTGATAACATTTTTCTCCACAGGGGATGGAATGCTCCTTGTGAGCTGCCAAGAACAAGCAGTTCCAGTGCCTTAGTTGTTGGATTGTGGAGTCGTGCTCAAATACATTTCATTGAAGACAACAGGTTGATATGTACATTTCTCTACTTCCAAAAAGAAGGACAACACACATGCTCCAGAAGGATCTTATTTATGTACAATCCTACAATAACTAGTTTTACAATGCGCTAGGTGAAAACAAACTTCCACCAGAGCCATTCAAGTAACCTCCTAACTGAAAAATTATTTACTCTGTCACTGATCAACAAGGGAGAATAAAACTATGACAACAAATTAGTTACATCCTTAATATTACCTCCCAATGATAAAGGTAAGATAAAGCTTGAAAGCTTAAGTATATTGAGGAAATACAACTCCATGTACTCCCCTACAAGGTCATAAAATAGGTGATAAAACTTACTAGGTTGGTAACAGAAAGCCTTCTCTTCTTTACAGTTGCTCACATATGGCTGAACATCTATGGAAAGCACACGTGAGTGAAAGGCTGATGCGGGTTGCTGATCCATTTCTCTTTTTCCCTCTCTGATAATATCTGCTAGTTGATGGAAAAAAATCTCCTCATGTATATAAATGGATGGTTGTTTTTCCTTAACATGTTTCTCTTGGCATAATCTTTCATTTTCATTAGAAGGTTGGTTGTTAATGTTTTTTTCTTCTAAGACAAAAAACACCTCATCATCTTCATCACTGTCTCCATAATGATCAAATAAAGGAGGAGTCTCGAATGACATAACAAGAGGTATCTTCTGCCCAACATGAGAAAATTTCTCTTCATTATTAAACACAAGTTGCCTTTCAAGATTCAATCCAGGAAGAAATATATTATCATCATCATATGAGTCAAAAATCGGCTTCTCATATCTAGGTTTTTTATAGATAGGGTTACAAAGAATATCAACTTCCAAAACAGACTCGATTTCTGCACTTTCCTTACTGAGACAACAAACATAGTTTTCATCTGATGTAGATGAATAGGGAAGAGAAAGAGTTGATTCCTCATCTAAGGCATCTTATTCATTCTCAAATCCTTCATAAGAATCAATTATATCCTGAACACAGTCTTTATACTCCTCACACCAACTATGACAAATTAACTCAGAGGAATAAAACTTTTGACAATGAATATTGAAAGTTGCATGAAACTCATCAAGTGAAGAAACACTAGAAAGCTCAAGAGAGTGATACCAAATATAAGCATCTCCTTGAATAGAGTTCATAAACAAATTCATACGTATGTCTTCATGTTGGATGTCAAGTTGCCGCATCAAAGCATGAAATCCTAGAACATGTTAAAGAGGGTCGTCATTCTCACCTTCACAAAATCTTGGCAACAAATCTTGCCATTCATCAATTTGAGGCACAAGATGTGGATAACCAGCTATGGATGAGAAATTTAGTGGGGAAAACCTCCTGGCCAAGATAGCCTCCATACCTTTTTGATTTGTATCCTTTTAGTGGATCCACCAATAGATTATGAATAATGGAGTTGCCATGGTGAAAGATCAGTAGTTAGAATAATGTGTCTAGCTTCAATTCACCATCTAAAACTGGATCTATTCATTTTTGTTCTCCCAGGGAAGATATATTCACTTATGTCCCTGGCAACGGTTCCATTAATGTTAGCATTGAGAGTCACCCTCAGACTGCAAGAGGATAAGCCCAGTACCCATCAAAATGTTTGTGGAGGTAGGCTTATGAGTGGAGGTCAAATGGACAAAGCTCGGTACAAGAAAGCTTTAACACAAAAAATGGACTAACAATGCATAAGGAAATGAGGTCCTCATTAACTTCAGTCAGTAGTTTAAGGTTAAAGGTGAGTAGAGGGGAGAATTAGTGAGAAAGGTGGACAAGTCTTCCATGGGCATCTGGCCTTCAAGCAACTTGGTGAAGGAAAACTCAGGAACAAGAGCACTCTTGAATTTAAGTTTCGGGAACTTAAATATATCACAACAACATAGTAATCAAACCTCCATTACTATGTGACTACAACAACCCATCTGGATCCTCCGTGCATGATCATTTCAACATAAGAAGAAAGAAGGTAACAAAGAAAATACTAAAACAGGTCACAGAAGTACTATAATCAAACCTACATTATAATAAAACTACAACCCTCGTCTGAATCCTCCATGCACGGGTGTTTTAGCATAGATTAAACATGATGATGAAAGAAATTGACTTCTATTAATGCAAAAGTCTCAGGTCTCATACAAAACCAGAGAACAACTCTGTTATCAAAATATTACAAAATAGGGAGCTTTGCTCAACCATTCGACAACATTTACAAAATCTTGAGCTGATCTATTTATAATCGGATCAATTCACAACTGCCAGGAGTGTGATCTGACCATTCCATTCAAATACTTCAATTTATTGTAGTTCTTTAGTGGACTTTCGATGTTGTCTCCTAAGTCTCCATTTAGTGGTGGGTAGTAGCTTCTCTAAAGGCCCACAAATAAGTGTTGAGCATGGATTACCAATTCATTTACCCCATTCAAAGACTATTTGTAGCCACCCAACCATGATCAAGTCTAAGAGGAACAACACATGTTTCTCTCTAGGAATTGGACAGTTGAACAAAAGATAGATCATTGAGACTACTGTCTCGAGCAAAATATACCCCAAAATAGGTGCATATGGACCATATGACTATCATGCATAATATAGTGTCTACAAAGCTTGTTGGAAGTATATTCCATCTCAAGGGACATGCATGCCCAACAAGGAGGTGAATTGATCCAATGACAGAGCCAAATGCCCAAGTTCAAGGAAACATTCACTTGGAAAGATGACCTCTTAAAAAATTCCAATTTAGAAACCCCCTATGAAAATCCAATAACTATGAGATGGAAACCATTGATCTCTGGACACCATACATGGATGGTGGATATTTGTTATATATTGGTGTTCTTCAAGATATAATCAAGAATGAAATTATGAAGAAAATCTACAAAACTACAACCATAATGGATTCTCACATTAGTAGAGACACTGTGCCAATAATCAAGATAAGTATTGGAATATTATGCGCACCCTATGAATCCAATATACAAGAATATAAGGGATAAAATTCCCAACATATAATATACCAATGATATAGAAATCAATTGGGGATGGAATTGATCCGGGATTTCTGTGAGATCTTTCTCTACAAAAATCCTCCAATGAGGAACTTTTACTAAAGCTTAATTACATGTGAACATGAAAAAATAATTATTAAGCATAGACATATTAACATGAGCAAATTGTCATCATAATGTGCGTATGTGAAATTAAATCTCTACTTAATCAAGAGAGAATGAAAACAAAAACCCACACATATAATTTGACACCCATATGTTAACGGAGTTCACCAGAATCTTCTGGCTACATCTCTAGATCTGCTTGGAATACAAATCGCTTTATTTTCCTTCCTTTAGTAGGGCTGAAATATTCACACAAAATGTGGCACATGCTCCTTACACGACATAAATCCCAGAGAAACCTTCTCTTGTACAAAGAGAACTTAAGGTTATCACATAAGTGACATTTCTTCAGACACCAGAAGGACTACATTCCTCTCCATGCATATCTCTTTCAAAGGGGCCTAAAGAGGCCTCAAGGTGGCCTCCATTTACAATGCTTACATAAGGAAATTATATAGTTTCCCTTTCTCCATAATTCAAGGAGACAAGATCCACAATTTTAGGATCTAATAACCTCTCAAGGAAAAAATGAGAAATTGTCTCAACCAACCTTAACTTCCCCTTGAGACTACAAAACACTTGTGATAAAATGAGGAAGAATCACAAACCACTTCATGAGACTCCCAACTTCCTCTTAAAATTAGGAAACTAATCAATGAGGTAGGATTCTCACATAAAACTAGTTTTCCCTTAAAACAAGGAAACTAATTTGTGAGTTGGATTCTCACATATAATTTTAATTTCCTTTTTACAAATTAAATGAAAAATACATGAGCACATTATGCTAAAAAATATTAATCATTTTTACAATATGAAGCATTACACATTCCTTTTAAAATTTGTCACCTATCATCAATTATCGTTTTAATGATCTTCTTCATGATGCGAAAAGTATTGAATCGTTGTGTGGAGATCCTCCTGGATCATACCTCCACACAAAAATATAGAGAGAAATTGTGACTTGAATCTGGAAAACCATCTTCTAGGAAGACTCTTACACTCCACTATGCACTTCCCCACTGCTTGATTTGTATAACAAATTTCTTTGAAAGGCCACACCCTTCTTCTCCTTCACCTTTGTACTTTAGAATGAGGATGTTGATGCCAACACTTGCATCAATGCAAATCTATAGTTGATTCCTTGATCTTCATGACAAATGTCTCTGAAAGGCCGCACCCTTCTTCTCCTTCACCTTTGTGCTTCAGAATGAGGATTTTGATTCCAACACTTGCATTAATGAAAATCAGTAGCTGAAAATATATGGATTAAAACTTCTCAAAGTAGTACCATACTTTCCTAGAGTTTATAAAACACTCATGGACAAGTTTACAATGATTTTGAAGATAAGCCTTAGGAAAAATAATGCCTCACACTCAATAGTGGCTATAAGACCCATTACAATGTTGGAAAAACAAGCCTAGGAAAAACAATGTCTCTCACTCAACAGTGGCTACAAGACCCATTACAATGTTGCCAAAACAGGCCTAGGAAAAACAATGCCTCTCCCTCAACAATATCTATAAGACCCATTACAATGTTGCCAAAAAAGGCCTAGGAAAAAAATCCCTCTCTCTCAACAATAGTTATACGAGCCATTACAATGTTTACAACAAGGATTACAAGATTTAGGCATAGAACAAAATGCCTTTCACTCTCATCATCACTTTAATAGTGGCTATTACAAACTTTTACATCATTAACATTAAGGTGAATACCCCCAAATGTGCACTAGTGGCAACTCTATGGTTTTTAAATCCCTCATTACAAACATGTGCAACATAATAAATAAGGAAAATTCCATCATCATCACACTCGTCTCATAATTATGAGACTTTTGGTTGTAAACATGACTACTTTTTGTCAAAGTGTCAAAATCCTCTTACTGCATCGTCTCGATTTGCATGTAAGGATCAAACAATGAATTTCCTACAATAATTAATATCATGTTTCCTTGCAGCAACACTCAAATATCACTAGAATCTGTAACATACATTCATCCTTTTGCAATTTTCAAAAAGAGGAAAAAACCATAAATGCATAAAAATTACATTGGGTTTCATGCCAAGGTGCACAATCGACTGCTCAAATCTCGACATACACAACACCAACATGTCCTTCTCGTCATTTTGAAACTTTTGACTATAAACTCAACCTGTTCTAAATGATGCAACTCTACCTCAAAAAACGTGCCAAACAAACATGGGTTTGACCATAGCCCTCAAAATCGATTACTCGAATCCAAATTATAACTACACTAGTGGATTCATGGTGAAAAATCGTGCAAAAATGACTGTACTTTCATCAAATTTTTTCATTGTGACTTCCAGACCTGTACTGTACCCAACCACCCCCAGGACGGGCACACTACCTCAAAAAATCTGTTTGAAACTGATTTCGAATTCTGATACCATTTAATTATTAAAGAAGCATGAAAGAAACATGATAATATCACATGCAATAATAAATATTCATGCTATAGTATAAAGAATGTTTAAACATGCCATGCATACCAATAACCAACAAGCATGAATGTTCTAACATACAAATCTCAAAGACAATAATTAATACACAACAGCAATAAATATACAACATAGAAACGCATGACATAGAACACTTATCTTTAATGAAACAAATTCACCAACTGGTTGCAGACCAAGGACATTCCACCCAACCATAGACACTATTGTTCCAAGTCTTAACAATAGGTCACCCTTGAGCCAAGCTATGAATCCACAAGGACGGTTCCAGGGTGTAGCTCAGCTTCCCAAACCAGTCAACACTCAAGCTCTCATAGGTTTCTCAACACACAAAAATCCAAAGTACACCAACTTTCTTCTCTCCATCTTGCACAACCCAAGAGAATAGACCCCCTTCTCTGCCATGCAGTCCCTCAAGCTTGTTGATATTATGGTATCTTTGAGAGGTATGTACCTCTATTGTGACCTTTGACAAGATTAGAATGTTCCGGAAGGAATCAAAGAAATGAAGGAAACCCTAGACAAGATGTCGGTTGAAGAAATATAATTAATGTGAATTAATTAGTACCCAGAGAGAGAAGTCGGCCCAGGCAAGCTTTCCAAAATACTATAAATACAGGGCACCAGTCTCTCATTTGACACACTTTTCAGAAACACAGAAAACCAGTTTCTGTGCACTGCAGTCTAGCAGTCTTGTGTGCAAGTCTCGGGGAAGGAGTTGCGCCACTTATTGGGTGAGACTATTTGATCAGCTTGGTTACTTCTTGCTTTATGCTTTAGCCTTGCTTGGCTATTGTTTTTCTACCAGCATTCTCTTCTTTGTCAAGGTCAAGGTGATCGGAGGGTGGCTCCGACCTATGGTTGGGTGACAAGGGTATTGTCAATGGTAAAACACACACATTCTTTCATATTCTAACAAAGTTGTCCAACTCCTTCCAAGGCTCCAATGCATCTAGTCAATAATATCCATGTTGGGACTCTCAGGACTCAACACTGTGAATAAAATTTAGTACATGCCAATGCATCTTAGGCATGCATGTATTAATTCATGGATGAAACACACCAGTCACTTCTACAACCAATAAGCAATGGCCTCCTCCTCAATAATTCACCCTCATGGTCCCATTCCAACAACAAGAATGAATGAGTGAAATAAGTGAACATAATGGAGAGTCTGAACAATGAATAATGAATGAACAGAGTGAGTGAAGAAGAACCCCCAAACATCCCACAAGATGGGTTTAAATATTTACTTGAAAATCAAGAACCCTGTGGCCTTTCCCCAAGAAGCACATGTAACCACTTCTCTCCATTAAAACAATTATGGGTAAATAAAATATGATAAAATGAATTATCCCCTTAAGCCCCCTCTCTCTTGGAATCATAGCCCCTATAACTCTTGTCCTTTTTGTCTTGTAGCCAATGTTGTATTTTATTATTTTTTTTATGGCTGGCGGAATCAACAACTAGTTGGGCACGTACTCGCGTTACATGTGGTCGTGTTATCCAACTTCTACCACTATAACCTCCAGGTGTGCCTAACTTTCCCATGCATTACACACTAGATTAGTCAAGGTGAGTTGAAATCGAGACCTCTTTGGAACTTCATTTTTAGGGCACTTGAAAATTGAGCTGCCCCCCGGGGGCTAACGTTGTATTTTATTATTAATAATGATCATAGCATTACATTTCCTAGGCATGTTGGCCTCTTTAATTGCTTGGGGACTCTGAAATTTCATCAAATAAAAAAAAATATTATTTCATATGGGGACTCAAAACCAAGGTATTACATTCCCCTCCCCCTTATTTTGGCATTGTCCTCAATGCATATACAAAACATAAATTAAAATTTCCAAATTTATTCAAAAAGTCACGAGTACTTTGCCCGCATGGAATCTTCATGCTCCCAAATAGCATCTTCAGTACCGTAGCAAGTCCACTGAACTTTTACCAACTCTATAACTCGATTCTGGAGCATTTTGAAATTTTTGTCCAATATGCGCACTGGTTGGACCTGAAGGTCTCCCTCTGGATCTACCTGAATCAAATTCCAATCAATAACATGGTTAGGATCATGTATATACTTTTTCAACAAAGAGATATGAAATGCATTATGCACATTCATGGAAGAAAGCAATGCAATCATGTATGCAACTGGCCCTATTATGTCCAAGATCTCAAATGGACCACAAAATCTTGTTTCTATCTTTGTACAACTACCCAACTTCAATGTGCTCTTATTGGGATTCACTTTTAAAATAACATGCTCCCCCACTATAAATTCTCTAGTTCTCTTGTTCTTATCTGCATAACTTTTCTGTCTATCTTGAGTTGCCTTTAAATTCTGCTTAATTCTAACCATCTGGTCTTCCATGTCCTTGAGCAATTTTGTCCCAAGTACTACTCTTTCTGCTGGGTTGTCCCAACTCACTGGAGTATTGCATTTTCTACCATACAAAGCCTCAAATGGTCTCATCTTCAATGAATCTTGATGCCCATTATTATAGGCGAACTCAACCAAATGCAAATAGTCTTCCCACTTAGATGGTTTATCCATCACATACATTGTCAACATGTCTTCAATCACTTGGTTGACTGTCTCTGTCTTCCCATTTGACTATGGATGGTATCCTCTGTTAAAATTCAGATTTGTACCAAATTATTTAAATAATCCCCTCCAGAAATTTGAATTAAACTTTGTATCTTTCTCTGAAACAATTGCCTTAGGTATCCCATGCAACCTAGAAATTTCCCTCGTGTAAATTTATGCAATATTAGTTGTTGTATGAGTCATTTTCATAGGGAAAAAATGAGCATCCTTTGTCAATTTATCCACAACTACCATTGTGGAATCATGTTGCCTTGTTGTCCTAGGAAATTTAGTTCTAAAATCAATGGTTACCACTTCCCATTTCTTCTCTAGAATTGACAATGGCTAAAGAAAACAAATTGGGTGTCTATGCTCATCTTTTACTCTCTGACATTCCATACATTTGGCAATGTAATCGGCGACATCCTTCTTCATTCCTGGCCAAAAGAATTAGCTTATTACTACTGCAATTGTTTTCTGGTAACCAATATGTCTAGCATATGGAACATTATGCATTTCTTTTAATACCAAATTCCTAAGTTCTTTGGAGCTAGGAATACAAATTCTATTCTTATGCATAAGTAATCCATCTTCCTTAATCTCATACTCTTTAATTTTCTGTTGTATGCTTTCTTGTTGTAAGCTTTCTTTTACTTGTAGGTAATGTTGATCTATAACAACAACATCTAAAATTTTCTCTTTAAATCTGACTGATGCATACTAACAACTATAGCATGCATGAGATGTGCTCCTCTGCTGAGTGCATCAAAAAAAATATTTTCTTTTCCCTTGATTTGCTTGATGTCAAAGTCATACTCACTTAAAAATTCCAACCATCTTCTTTTCCTAACATTCAAAGTTGGTTGTTCAAAAATATATTTTAGACCACTATGGTCTGTCCTTAATTCAAATCTTTTTCCCATGAGATAATGCCTCCACATCTTCAATGCATGAAATATGGAAACAATCTCCAAATCACGTGTGGCATAATTCCTCTCATGTTCTTTGATTTTTATGGACTCATAACCAATTACATGTCCATTTTGAGTGAGGACTCCACCAAGTCCTTCCTTGCATGCATCTGTACATACCACAACATTCTCCTTTGGGTCAACAATATTTAAAATAGGTGCACTAGTAAGTAATTCCTTTAACAAATTAAAATTCTCTTCACACTATGTTGTCCATTCAAACTTGATTCCCTTCTTTTGTAAAGAAGTTATGGGATGAACAATCTTAGAGAACCCTGCTATAAACCTCATGTAGTATCCAACTAATCCCATAAAAGATCTGATTTCTGAAACATTCATGGGTGTTGGCCATCCTTTAATGGCTTCAATCATTTCTGGATCTATTGCTATACCTTGTTCTGAAATAATATGACCCAAATAATGGATTTGTTCTTGGTAAAAATAACACTTACAAAGATTGGCATAAATTTGATGTTCCCTCGGCACTTGTAAGACCAACCTCAAGTGATGTTCATGCTCTTCCTCAGACTTAAAATAAATAAGTATGTCATCCAAGAACA
This sequence comes from Picea engelmannii, assembly GCA_009831015.1. Classification (NCBI taxonomy): domain Eukaryota; kingdom Viridiplantae; phylum Streptophyta; class Pinopsida; order Pinales; family Pinaceae; genus Picea; species Picea engelmannii. The sequence continues at coordinate 11,976 of ML849178.1, forward strand.
CAATGAAAAACTTATCCATATAATTTCTGAATATGCCATTTATTAAGCACATAAAGACAGTTGGTGCATTGGTCAGTCCAAATGGCACCACTACAAACTCATAATGTCCATACCTGGTTCTGAAGGTTGTTTTATTGATGTCTCCCTCCTTGATTCTTACCTTATAGATTCTTTTCCCTTTCTAATGATTAATCCCATGCCCCCATCTAATCTCCGAGTTCAAAGTTATGGCTTCCTGAAAGAGTCACTTTCACCCTTTTTATGCAAACAAGATATTGTAGCGAAAATGGAATGGTTGTGTGCCAATCTTGTAAAATTATTCCACATGGCCTTTACACTGGTACAAAATTTGAATAATTTGAATTATACACAGGTGCTTCCTCCAATCCACTTTCCTTGTGGCTGTGGGCTCGAAACCAAGGGATTATCCACTCTAAGTGATTTTCCTTTGGTGCTTTTCTATTTATTCTTCTACACAGGACCTTGTTCGAAAATGTCTGTGGGCTTGTTTACTTATAGGCCTTTCATGCCTCTAATCAACCCCTTTACCTTATCATGAGATTGGTGTTGGAACTAGGTCCTCTGAAATTTGGCATTCTTGCATTCTTCTGGAGTAATACTTCCTAAAGTACACTTCGTCAAAGTACTTATATTATCTCCACTAGTAGATCAGACGGTTGAGATTTATTTTCCTGTTGACTGGACGATCCTAGCTCATCTGGAGGCTTCAAAGAAATCAATGATCACGACTTGATTAGGTTTTGAGATGGATGGTCCTTATTTATTTTAGGACTTCGAAACTCTAAGACTCTGAGATATTACAACTCTCAAGTTGTTCAACTCCCCCAGATTTATACCTGTCGAAGTGGTCATAAAGTGGCGATGATCGCTTACCATTTATTAACACATCCTGTTATGTTATCCTTCCACTAGATTAATCCAACGAATATGACTTAATCAAGTGTTGATATGGATGGTCCTTATTTATTTCGGGACTTTGACACTCTGGGATATTAAAACTCTAAAGTCATTCAAACCCCCCAGAGTTATACCTGTTGAAGTGGTTACACCATCCTTCCACTGCTTGATCTAACAGTTGAGAAAAGTCCCAAAGGGATCTTAGATCGATAGTATATGTGATTTTTTTACTCCGAGACTCTGATATATTACAACTCTCAAGTTGTTCAACTCCCTCGGAGTTATACCTACCAAAGTGCTTATGCCATCCTTCCATTTCTTGACCTAATGGTCAATAATTCACCAAAAGGGATATTAAATCGACGACCTATGTTAATTCATGGTTTCGGTTTTCCGGGATTCCACCCATTTCTAACTCATTTATCCCCGAAACAGTGAAATCCAAATGACCACAGAATTCATCAACCAAGGTGAATGGCTGAGGTTTTAATGGTTTGATCTGATGGCTCTGGTTATACCCAAAATTTCTCAACTATATCTCACATCCCTCATTTATCCGCCTTCTCCTAAATATTCTTTGACATGGGATCAATGTCCTTCAGAGGTTTGATTCCTATGAGACTCCTTTGGCTTTACACTTGGATTCTAACTGAACCATGATCGTTGATATGGGCCTTCGATCCTCGATCAATGGTTTTCATATCTCTCGACTGTAACAAATTTTCCTCACAGTTCTAAAGGTGTTTCTAAGTTGATATCTTGGGAATTTGATCCCAATAGCACTTCCTCAAGGTTCCCCTTTTCTTGAGATTTCCTTCAACCTTCCCAAAGGTCTTAACATTGGGCGCTTTGATTTCGTGCAAAATAATACACTATCTCTCTTGTGATTTAGGATCTCAAATACATATTGTTTATTAATGACAATACCATAATACCATTTCCAATAGTTACGGCCAATACCAATCCGGTGTTTCAACCAGAATATTTGATACCAATTTGTAATGTACCCAACCACCCTTGGGGCTGAGCATGCTACCTCAAAAACTCTGTTCAAAACTGATTATGAATTATGATACCATTTAATTATTAAAGAAGCATGAAAGAAACATGATAACAACACATGCAATAATAAATATTCATGCTACAATATAAATAATGTTTAAACATGCCATGCATAGCAATAACCAACAAGCATGCATGTTATAACATAGGAATCTCAGAGACAATAATTAATAAATAGCATAAATTAATATACAGTAGATAAACACATGACAGAGAAAACTTATCTTTAATGAAATGAATTCACCAATTGGATGTAGAAAAAGGACGTTCCACCCAACCATAGACACTATTGTTCCAAGTCTCAACAGCAGGTCACCCCTGAGCTAGGGATATGAATCCACAAGGACGGTTCAAGGGTGTCACTCATCTTCCCAAACTAGTCAATACTTAAGATATCACAGGTTTCTTAACACACAACAATCTAAAGTAAACCAACTCTCTTCTCTCCATATTTCACAACCCAAGAGAATGGATCCCCTTCTTTGTCATGGAGTCCCTCAAGCTGTCTAACTCCTTCCAGGACTCCAATGCATCTTGTCAAGAATCTCCATGATGGGACTCTCAGGAATCGCAACAATGAATAAAATTTAGTACATTCTAATGCATCTAAGGAATGTAGGCATTAATTCATGGATGAAACACACCAGTCACTGCTACAACCAACAAACAATGACCTCCTCCTCAATAATTCACCCCCATGGTCCCATTCCAACAACAAGAATGAATGAGTGAAAAAAGTGAACAGAATGGAGAGTGTGAACAATGAATAATGAATGAACATAGTGAATGAAGATGAACCCCCAAACAACCCACAAGATGGGTTTAAATATTTACTTGAAAATCAAGAACCACATGGCCTTTCCCCAAGAATCACATGTAACCACTTCTCTCCATTAAAAAAATTATGTGTAAATAAAATATGATAAAATGACTTATCCCTTTAATCCCTCTCTCTCATAGAATCATACCTCCCTATAACTCTTTTCCTTGTCTGTCTTGCAGCCAACGATGTATTTTATTATTAATAATGATCATAGCATTACATTTCCTAGGCATGCTAGGCTCTTTAATTGATTGAGCACTCTGGACTTTTGTTAAATAAATAAAATACATCATTTCATATGGGTACTCAAAACTGAGGTATTACAGGACCCCTCCTGGGATATCTTCCTCATTCTTCATGTCAACGCACTGTACAAACCCTACAATAAATGTGGATTTGTCTCAAAAAATGTGCCCTTGTACGACATCAGTATATGCGTTGTCTCGATTTGTGTGCCAGGGGAACCCTGCTACCTGGTTCTCATGCGTCCTCTGGATCCTTTCCCCATCGGATACCAAACATCGGGTTTAAATAATTTTTTCGTGGGTGGATATTACAAAGTGGTTGGTAGCCCAGCCGATAGAACTGTTCGGTTCTTTCGTTGGAGGCTCGGGTTCAAACCTCCAGACTTGGCATATAAAAAAGGTTTTGTTGGTTCGTTGGAACCATCTGACCACCATTAAAACTATTTCAATGTACATTTAATTGTTTCCAACATCGATTTGGGTGGGATTCCCACCAACTCTATTTAAATGTTCCACCAATTCTTTGTCAACCATTGGTTGGCCGGTTGGCCACTAAATTTGGGGTCTGACCATATTTATAAATCGCCAAATTTTTCGTTCATATTGTTGGTCGTCGGCCGATCTAGCATCAACCATTTTTAATTTTTAATTTTTCTGTCTTGATCCCTCATTGGGCATCCGTGGGGTGCCACATGGCACCCTGTGATTGGACCATGTGGCACCTCCAGATTGGATGTTTGTGTCTAGTCAGCAGTCTAGTAAACTGTCGCATGTGCATTATGTCAGAGCCACCTATCTTCCCAATCATTTGTTGATGTTGACACCATGTAGGTTTTCATACTACCTAGTCACTATGCCACATCATTCACAGTACCACCACATCAGCCTCCATACTGCACCCTGAGCTCCAGTGACCACTGATTTGGTAGCAAGTGCAATAGTTGTGTGAATTCATGTCTATCTCAGTTTCACTGTAAAGAGATTTTCTCTTCCAAAACTTTGCAATGCCCTTACTATCCCAAGATTTTTGAGGAGACATTGATTTCCTCCAGAATCTCGTGCTAGATCTATCACTTTTAGAAAGTGATGTGCCATCATTTTTCCTAGATGGTGTTGGTCATGATTTCAACTCTTTGCTTGAAGATTCCTCTTCTCATGTTGATTTTGAGCATTCTCTTTCACCATACCTCAACCTTACATATCAGGGTCTTCCTTCAAACTCCAATGGTTGAATGATGCCTTATACATTAATACAAAGTTCTCCTCCTTTATACCCCATCTTCCTCAACAAATTCAATCCAATTCCCTTAGTGTTCCTTTTGAAATCACCAAAAGAGGCATCATCATTAATAAGGGAAGGAATTGAACATGGAGAATTCTTTACCTCCATTCCTATTTGTGACACTTGGTCATCTTCCTGAAGTTTGATCAACTGCTCCTCCTGGTTGGATGAAGTTGTATATGAGGCTTCTAGGAAACCACCTTGGTTACTTGGTGCCTAGAGATCATCCTCTATTATCTTAAAATATGTCTAGTCATCAATATTTTCATGACAAGAACCATAACTGATATACTTGCCATGGCCACAAGTTGGTCTGGTCTTGGAAGGAATTTTTTCTTCCATCGTTGGGAATTACCCAACTTGATCCTCCATAGCTTGTAGCTACAGTTGTAGTTTGTTATTCTCTTCTTCAGATTCTTGAAGAAACCTCCTCTATTCAATGTTCTTTGCTTGAATAGTCTGGTTGATTTCTTCAAGCTCACAAAGCCATGTTGCTTCTTTTCTTTTCCCATGATTATATTCACAATATGCAAAATTGGTCATACTTTCTCTATTACCACTTGATCTGGTATTTTCGTGAGATATTTCTCTACAAAAATCCTCTAATGAGGAAATTTTACCAACGCTTAATTTCATGTGAAAATGAGAAAATAATCATTAAGCATTGGCATATTAACATGATCAAATTGTCATCATAGTGTGCATATGTGCAATTAAATCTCTACTTAATCAAGCAAGAATGCAAAAAAAAACTGACACATATAATTTGACACCCATATGTTATCAGAGTTCACCAGAACCTTCTGGCTACATCTCTAGATCCACTTGGAATACATATCACTTTATTGTCCTTCCTTTAGTAGGTCTGAAATCTTCTCACAAAATGTGGCACATGCTCCTTACAGAGTGAAAGTACCAGAGTATCCTTCTCTTGTACAAAGAAAAATTAAGTATCTCACATAAGTGACCTTTCTTCATACAGTAGATGGACTACATAGTACATTCCTCCCCATGCATAGCTCTCTCAAAGGGGCCTAAAGGGGGCTCAAGGTGGCCTTCTTTTACAATGTTTACATAAGGAAATTATATAGTTTCCCTCTCTCCATAATTCAAGGAGACAAGATCCACAATTTTAGGATCTAATAACAACTCAAGAAAAAAAATGAGAAAGCATCTCAATCAACCTTAACTTCACCTTGAGACTAGGAAACCACCAGTGATAAAATGAGGAAGAATCCCAAACCACTTCATGAGACTCCCAACTTCCTCTTAAAATTAGGAAACTAATCTGTGAACTAGGATTCTCACATAAAATTAATTTCCCCTTAAAACAAGGAAACTAATTTGTGAGTTGGATTCTCACAAATAATTTTAATTTCCTTTTTACAAATTAAATGAAAAATACATGATAACATTATGCCAAAAAATAATAATCATTTTTACAATATGAAGCATTAAACATTCCTTTTAAACTTTGTCACCTATTATCAATCATCATTTTAATGACCTTCATTGAATCCTTGTGTGAAGATCCTCCTGGATTAGGAATTGAGCTATGGGAAAATGAAGATAGGGACAAAGTATATGACATTCCACAAAAATTAATTGTAGCCATCAATTCAATGCAACATTTTGAATGCTCATTCGGTCATTCAAACTAGAACTAAAGTAGAAATACATAAAGTACAACCACATAGCCATTCAACACCATAATACAATATAGATGTTTTTACCCTAGAAACCCAAATGGGGAAACTAGCTTCGAATGGTTGCTCAACTTTCATTTTGGAAACCTATGGTATAATCTAGTTCATGGCTCTATGTCCATTCAAGAATTCACATAGCTCTTCCTCCATTGAATTTTCTCCTCTTGGCCCAAAAAAGACCCTTTGAAATTTAAAGTACAAAAATAAATAGGGAGAGTTGAGGTAATGGAAGGCTAACATAAATGACCTTTCATTTTCATTCCTCAATATTTTTTCTCCTATTTTATCTTAATTAATTCATCTTTTCTTCTCCTTTGTCTTATTCCACCTTTCTTCACATTTTATTTTTCATAGTTACCAACCTTCCTTAATTTTCGGATTACGCTTGCAAGTATTGAGTCTTACAACCATTCTCTTGTTCAGATCCATTTCAGATCACACCTCTCCATTGAGAGGATTTTTGATCTCCAAAATATTAGAGGAAACTAATATGGATCAATGTGCCTTCTTTTTGTTTCTCTAGAACATGGCTCTAACTTAGGCTCCTAGCTACAACTCTTAATCTAGACCTAGCTCTGTCTTGTGACTCTGGAAAATGGCTTTGGTTTTGGCTATGGATCTAGCTCTGGTTCTTGGCTCGATTGTTCTAGTAATGTAGAAGTTTTCTCACTAATTCTTATCTTTGATCAATCTCAAGATCCAAACTCTACAATTAACATTCATTTCTATCTCTCTCAAACTTAGAGATCGTCCATATTTGTAGTCAATGAAGCCAAGTCGAATGTCAGTCCATGTTTGTTTAGTGAGATCCCAACAATTATTCCCTCTATTTCCGTTTTAAGACTTTTGCGACCATTGTTTTGATGAGATAGTTCTTTCAGATTCATCCCATTGGTTTTTGATATTCGACGTTTTGGACCAAACCAGTGTGGTCCATCATCAGGGAAAGTATTATGAGATATGAAGGAAAAAAGATATAACAAGTGTAAATAACCCAACAATTATTCCCTCATGAAAAAAAACCCCAAAAGGAAGTGTGGTCTACCTTATTGTTCTAGGATTAATTGATTCTCTATATGGAAACAACTCTTTGGTTCCTACACATGCATACAAGCATTTTGTCTCTGCAACAACATTTCCATTTTCACGAGAACCTTTGTGTGAAATCATAACACCTTCTTCCACCCAAATATTTGATGAATTGTACACATGAATGGATATAGGTGACAATCATCAACCATATAATAACTTGAGGAAAATGAGATGACTCGACATTTCGATGATACAAGGACAAAGGACTAGCATTGCACTCTCTACACCAATGTCCAATACATCTCCATGAAGGGAAAATTATTTTGGAATAATGTAGGTAACAATTGGAATGAGGCTTCCTTAGTTGTTGAGATCAACTCATTGTTCTCTTTGATGGTCATGATAACCTATTGTAACATCCCTAGCCATCCACAAGCCGGGCAATGCTACTATGCAGATGCTTCACTTAGCTCTGATACCATATTGTAACATCCCCGACCATCCACAAGTCGGGCAATGCTACCACTACGGAACATTCTCATACATACATATATAACATGCATATTTAATGAAACTTAACCAAACAATATCGAGTAATCACATAATTTCTGCTAACATAGAGAATTAATGGATTTAATGTCAATTCATACATGCAACGAAATACATGAAAACATACAAGCATCACAGTCATGCATTTAATTGAAATTAAAAACATAATGATACTTATCTTTGAAACTGGAGTAACTCCACCAACTACGTGCAAACCTTCCACAAACCTCCCAGCCTTAGACCACACTGCTCATCACACTTAGTAGTGGGTCACCCTCAAGCTAGGACTAAGCTCCACCCAGGGAAAAAGAATTCTAGACTAGGCTGAGGTTACAGGAACACTGCACAGTGCAACCAGAAGGATTCTCTCCAGGAGCCTTCTTACGCCCACTACTCACGGAATCTCATTTCCCACATGCCTATTCCACCCGGGAGTATACACCTTCACAAGCACATTCCATCGGTTGCTTCACCTCCCTTTTTGGGTCTCGACAATAGGCCAGATCAGGAATTCTCAGATTTCCGTAGCTGGTGCTGGACTCTCTCTGGGAGAAAACCAGTTCCCAATAAACTCTCTCACCCGGGAGAGTTTCTCACAGGCCTAACAACCTGCCTCTTCAGCCACATGCCTGACAACCCACTTCTTCAACTAGTTTCAACTCAATTCCCACAAGGTGAGGACAACAACCACTGGTCAATACAACTCAGGAAAATAGAAGGAAACAAGCCACACTCAGTCCAGGAACTGTGTGGCCACAACCGCCAACAGTTATGAAACACACACGACACAGACATATATAGGATGCTCGAGCTTCACGGAAGATGTGACTCAGTCCACGAGTTCTCACTAGGTTATGTATGCATGACCAAAGGACAAAACATAGGATGAATCACATATTTTGGGTCTCAAGTGCATGCGTGAATATTGCAAAGGTCGAATACAAAGGATTTTGGGTTCAGACTCTGAATGGAAGAATAACCAGTGAACCCACTCGGAGGTTGGGAGAATGACCCCCCGACACGGATGAATCATCAGTTTTAACTGCATGTGCCTAGGTCGACACTTGTTTTCCTGGAGACGCATGAGTTCCACTTAGCACACATTCCCTTTACAGGAACTTAGGATGACAATCAACATGTCCACCTTAGCCTTCAGGAAATAATAACAAATTATTATCCCCTTTAGAGGTAAGCTCCCTATGTTAGTCCCTAGGCCCACACACTTAGCCTCCTCCCTTACCCAACCTTGTGGAAGCTTAGTCTCCCATCACTCTTTCTTCGTGGTCGGTCTGCACACAACGATGTTTATATTTTATTAATGATCTGCATAATTACATATACAAAATCAGGCTCCTAGCCTTTAACACTTAAGTTCTCTGGCCTAATGAACACATAAGCCCACCAGCTTGTATACACTTGGCTCACTAGCCTATATACATGATTACAATTCATAATAAAACTAGGGCACTACCGGGGGATATTACAATCCCCTCCCCTTATTTTTTCACTGTCCTCAGTGCAACTCGTTACATAGCATGAGCAAGATTTCCAAAATCTTCAAAAAGATGTGGTTATTCTGCCCACAAAGCATCCTCATGCTCCCATGTCATGTCCTTAGGACTGTACCAGGTCCACTAGACCTTTACAATCCCTATGGCTTGATTCCAGAGTTGTTTACTCTTCCGATCCAATATGCACACCAGATGCACTTGCAAGACACCTTCTTGCTCCACCTGAATCACATTCCAATCGATTACTTGATTAACATCAGGTATATATTTCTTAAGAAATGAAACAGGAAACACATTATGTACAGTCATGGATGCAGGTAATGCAAGCATATATGCAATTTATATATATGTAAATACAGATAATTCTAATAACATTATAACATGTATACAAGATACACAATCATACAATAAATATAGAATTGTACTTATCTTTTGATTTAGAAGACCTTCCACATCAACATGGTCTAGACCAAGGTACCAAACCTCAGCAGCACTCCAACCAACGATATCCCTTTCCCCACATGCATGTCCCACCCCAGGAGTGTACACCTTCACTATCACACATTCCATTGGTTGCTACACCTCCCTTTCCTTGGGCTTCAGCAACAGGTCGGCTCAGGAATTCTCAGAGCACCATGGCTCTCGGAGTTCCAACTTCCATCAAGGTCTCTAGATACCCTCCAGGACTCATACTGAGGAACCTATCCCCACACTTCTCCCTCCAGGGCTCCAGCCTTCTCCAAGGCAACCCGAGGAGAAGTGTACACACACTCAGATCCGTCGGGGATCCACAGGGTAAGATCTGTTGTCTCCAATCAACATCTTCCCCGAGCTACTCTTTGTAGTCAACATTCCAACTTTAATCAACATCATCTCATTTGCATCATCCACATGCAATTATCATGAGAAAACATAAAATAATTTATTTAGAAACTCAAACATAGTTCAAAGGGAATTCATCTTTTCCCCAAAACATGAAATTCTATTTCATAATTCATCTTGGTTGTTGCCATATTATGAATGCAACTATCCTTGTGGTTTTCCATAGGCACCAAACTACATACCATTTTTCCTATAATGCTTCATCTTGCATACAACCAACAAATTGTCAATATTTCCTATACATCATAATTCAATTGCAATATGTACAAAACCATATGCAGTTAATTTAGAATTTCCTGCACCTAGTAATTCAATTATAATTACAAAACAATTTAATAAAATAGAACGACTCTTCATTCTATGCATATGCATGTTCACATTAATATCTGTAAGTTCATTAATTCTTTTTCTGAACAAGAAAATTTTCCTGTAGTCAATGCTCATGTGACTACTTGACTTGCAACTTTCCTGTTGCAATGTCCAACAACTCCTGAAATGTCCTCAGCTTCATGATTTCACAACATTTCAGTTGTTAGTAACAATTATTTCCATGCAATAACATATATGCATGTTCTTACAAAACATATTCAACCATTACATTTAGTATACAACTCTATCACTTACTATGCATGAGTGCAATTCTCAATGCATACTTATTCAGTGCACCTTGCATTGAATTACATAATGCTCTTTATCTCAGTCATGTATCTCACCATCCATGAGTTGGAATTTTGGCCAATGTGTTGACACATTCACCACACACTTCCTATTGTCTTAGCAATTAATTGGATGCCTTCCTTTTTGACCCGAACACTACACCAAGATTATAATTCTGTGGTGTTCATTAGTGTTAGCAAAAAGGTTGCAGTCCAAGTTTTATTTAAAGGTAGGAAGCTTTTAGTACCTGTGTGGCTCATAACATTTCCATATCCGTACCTTGCCATATCCAATCATGTCCTGGTCTCATACATGACTAGCTTACTGTAATTCCTTCCTATAACAAGTTCTTATCTTTTAATTCTTTGGTTATTACCCCATAACCAAATTGACATGACATTCTACTATGTCAGTGTGTGCATTTAGAAGCTAACAATATTTGAATTAATACAGGCCTCCAACCTTTACCACATCCAGTGGTATGCACTCAATAATACAATCCTTTGATTTTATAAAAATAACTCTGGATGATGAAATTCTTACCTAAATTTCCTTTCAACAATTATGCAAAAAGAGTAATAAAAACTCATACCTGCATGACTGCCATTAATAAATTTTATACTACCTGAAAGTATGATGGCAGTAGAAGTTTTCATGCTTCTTTTATCAAACTTATAACCAGCACTTCAACTCTCTTTTGCTTCCTTCCTTATGCAACAACATCACCAACAATGCTTCCAAACATGTAAGCATTCTTTCCTCTGGCTGAATCAACAAGTTGTAACAGACTTTCTGGCACAGAAATTGCAGCAACTTCCTTCTCCCTATACAACTTTTCCTTGCTGAACCTAGAAGTCTTCAATTCTTCCTGGATTCCTGAATCTTCTTGTTCTCTCATTGTAGTCAATGTACATGACTATTTATTCCATGAGCACTTTCGACGCAATGCCCCTACCTCAGTGGGGTCTGTTGACCTCCTGGTCAAAGGATTTCAATATTATGAGTTGAATTGACTCTTCGGGCTCGTGATTGAACCCAAAAAAATTATACATAGGCCCCCTTTTCTCCTTTAGGTGCAGGTCCTGATAGACCTGCGGGCTATTCCTGCGCGCTTCCAAAACTCCAAGTTTCAGGTGCTACCCCTTTTTCATTAGCCCTTTCCTTCATAAGACCATGGGATATGACCTCATGATAAACTATGATTGCAGACATGGGAAAGAGTGGATTTAGGCCAACCCGCTTTTTTCCCTGCAATTCACCTCCAGCTTCCACGTATCAATTTGCTAAAGTCATGGTATAAATTGCGTCCCACTATTAGATTTTTAACATCCGAGAAAGTTCTGGCCCTGCAATCCAGCTCGTCCGTCAATCTCCAATACCTTAGTGATGATCTGTGATCAACGAATTTTGTCTACCTCCCCTTTTCTACCTTATTTCCTCCTTCCACACGTGATCCCAGATATACACAATCTGTCGACATGTAGCTCCCTTCCAAATCAACGGCTACGATTGATTCTAGCTCTCTAGCCCTCGAAATTTTCAACTCTCAACTATTTTCTTTTCCCCATATGAAAATCTTTCGGAGTGGAAGATCTATTGACACATGTCCTCAAAAATCGAATGGTTTTGATGAACTCCATCTCTCTAGCCTTCGGGATTTCTCACGTCTCCACACACACAAGTCTCTAGAGTGAATTTCCCCGGAGTGACAGATCTTTTGCCATGCATCCTCTCCAAATCAATGGCCCTGATTCTCTTTGGGACTTCGGCTCTTTCTAACCAAGACCAGATCAACGGTCCTTTGACCTCCTCCTCGATCAACGATCAACATCTCCTTCAGGAATTCAATTCTTTCACCCTCTTCTTTCCTCCAGAGTGCTCCGTACCCGGAGCTCCAGATTTGGCACCACGCGTCCACTTTCATATCAACGACCAATATTTAATTCGGTTGTTTCTCCTCCTCCTTATACACAAACTTCTGAAGTTGTGGATCTTACGCCACCTGTCCTCCTTGACGATGGACAATCCCAAATCACTTCGGGACTTCGGGACTTGACAAGTCTACTTATCCTGTGCACACAAGGGTTAAGTCTTGTGCGCTTATCTCCAGATCCAACTGTTAGTGGTCCTTTGTGCTTAGACCTAACGAATGGGATCCGTTCCTCTCCTCTGTGCTTCCTTTTCTCTGTTGGATGCTAATATAACAGTCCAGGCTCCTCCCACAACCGATCTGATGGCTATTTTCGCTTCTCCTCCTAAGATTTTGAATTCTTCCTCCTTGGAATATTTTGTCAGTGTTCAAAGGCTTTAGCCTTTGACCTCTCTCCTGCGAGTCCACCTCCTAGATCTCATCTTTGATCTCGTAAGAGTTATCTCTTCTGATATTTAGGACTTATAATGATTCTGTCTCCCACACACTCCTTGAGTTATCTCTTCTGAGATTTAGGACTTATAATGATTTTGTCTCCCACGCACTCCTTGAGTTATCTCTTGTGAGATTTAGGACTTATAATGATTCTATCTCCCACGCACTCCTTGAGTTATCTCTTCTGAGATTTTCAATTTACTCATACTCCTAAGGGTCTTGGCCCTTTTGTTTCCTTTCAAAGGAAAACTTTGTTCCCTCCTGGCAACCTTCTGCTCAAAGCACACCTTGTTGAGTTTTTTCTACAGAGTGTTCAACAACTCTATGAGTATATTCCTTCATTACTCTTCTCCCTGAAATCGATAAAGATTTCTCTCTATGTACACTTGCACTCGCTCGATGCCCACCTGACAGAGCCCTACAAAGTTCTCAGTGACTCTATCTCTCTCTGAACTCAACACAGTGTTCTTCATGTGCACTCCTTACACTTATGCTGACGAAGGTTCAACAATATATCTCCTGATCTTCTCTGAGGCTAACTTACCTCTGTCAACGCACTCCTTGTGGACAATGTGCACTGCTTGCACTCAAAAGATGAAAGAAGAGAAATAATTGAAACTTATTCAATACTTCACCAGTTTACACATTCAGACCAATTTGATTTAAGAAAACATTCAGATTTCATTTTCTTTCCAAGCTCTTCTCTGCTCTGTAATCATTTTTGGGCACTAGCCCCTTTCTATCAGTCCTCAACCCATGTGACCATGGGTCATGACCAATCGCCAGATCACTAGGTGCTTACTCAGGCCTTTGGCTTTCGGCTTCGGAAAATTTCCAAGCACCACACAACAATCTCTCAGAGTTCCATATTACCAAACTCACGACATAGGGTGGATCAACCATCCATGTCTACTCAGAATTCGACGAATGACACTTACTATGGAACCTCAGATGTTTGATTTCTAGGTCTTCGAGTCTTCGGAGCTTCGAAGGATCTCGCATCCACACATCCGAAATGTTAATCTCCGAACATTCCCAATCACCTTTGGTGACGTCATTACATTACATCACTTAACATTTTCCAATTGCAGGGGCATGAGGTAGCGGTTTGGAGTAACCCGCCTTTCATCCCGCAATTCTTTTGACGTTGACACGTAACCCCTCGGTGAAACCATGGTTTGGATTGCGGGAGTGCCTTGGAGAATTAACTCTCGTGCAACTTGGGTCCCCGCAATGCCTCCTGGTCATTGATATTTATGTATCGTTATCAATGCCAATGTGGGTCCTTCAACCTTTAAATACATTACGTAACCTCGGCCCCACTAGCCATGCTCATACAGAAAGCCACATGGCGGAACACTAGCGGCTGACTCATGGCCCAATCAGATGGGTGTCAGACATCACGTTCCATATGGAATTTCAAACTTTCATGGGTTTGAAACCCACTAACATGTGGCACACATCTCTTGTGTCCACATCAATCCAAGTGACGTCATCATGACTCACTAATTCGGCTCTTTGGGAGATTTCGCCCTTCACTACTACGTTTGACCTTTTAACATTAGCTTGATCCAACAGTCGAGATCTCCTCTCCAGATCTACGATGTAGATCCAATTCGGAGCTTCAGGCTTCAACCCTTCTCTTGTTTCTGGCATCAGACTTCAATGAAGTCACGAAGTCTGAAGGGTTTCTAGGTTAACCCTTATACACCTTCTCCAGATCTTACGGTCGTAAAGAATTTCCCTTCCTTCCAAATAGATCCTATGGTGCAGAACAAGCTCTGTTACTTTGCGGATTTCCAAAGGAATTCACGGCTAACTGCCTTGCAACATTACTAGATCTGATGGTCGTGAAGGATTTTTCTTCTCCCAAACAGATCCTAAGGTCCACATTACTCTGCGGCCCAATACCACTTATGTCGTGGTTTTATGACACCGCTACTCCTCTTGAGCTTCGTAACATGGCCAAGGTAACTTCTTGGCACTCATGAAGGTTTTGAGGTTCGAAATTGGCCCTCCAGACACAATTTCCACTTGAACCTTGAGTTCAATGACCACTTATCCAGCCCATCCAGGCTCAACGTTGAAACCATTCTCTGATACCATTTTGTAACATCCCCGACCATCCACAAGCTAGGCAATTCTACTATGCAGACGATTCACTTAGCTCTGATACCATATTGTAACATCCTTGACCATCCACAATCTGAGCAATGGTACCACTGTGAAACATTCTCATACATACACACACACACACACACACACACACACACATATATATATAACATGCATATTTAATGAAACTTAACCAAACAAATCAGAGTAATCACATAATTACTGCTAACATACATAATTAATGGAATTAACAACAATTCATACATGCAACGAAATACATGAAAATATACAAGCATCACAGTCATGCATTTAATTGAAATTAAACACATAATGATACTTATCTTTGAAACGGGAGTAACTCCACCAACTATGTGTAGACCTTCCATGAACCTCCTAGCCTTAGAGCATGCTTCTCATCATGCTCAACAATGGGTCACCCCTGAGCTAGGACTAAGCTCCACCTAGGGCAAGGGAATCCTAGACTAGGCTGAGGTTACAGGAACACTACACAGTGAAACCAAAAGGATTATCTCTAGGAGCCTTCTTACGCACACTACTCACGAAATCTCATTCCCCACATGCCTGTTCCACCCGAGAGTATACACCTTCACAAGCACAGTCCATCGGTTGCTTCACCTCCCTCTCTAGATCTCGGCAATAGGTCAGATCAGGAATTCTCAGAGCTCTATAGTTGGTGTTGGACTCTCTCTGGGAGAAAACCATTTCCCAAAAAACTCTCTCACCTGGGAGAGTTTCTCACAGGCCTGAAAACCTGCCTCTTCATCCATGGGCCTGACAATCTGCTTCTTCAACCAGTTTCAACTCAATTCCCACAAGGTGAGGACAACAACCACTAGTCAATACAACTCAGGAAAACATAAGGCAACAAGCCACACTCATTCCAGGAACTATGTGGCCACAACTGCCAAAAACTATGACACACACACAACATGGACATATACGGGATGCTCAAGCTTCATGGAAGATGCAGCTCAGTCAACGAGTTCTCACTAGGTTTAGGATGCGTGACCAGAGGACAAAACACAGAATGACTCATAGATTTTGGGTCTCAGGTGCATGTGTGAATATTGCAAAGGTCGAATACAGAGGGTTTCAGGTTCAAACTCTAGATGGTAGAATGACCAGTGAACCCATGCGGAGGTTGGGATAATGACCCCCCAACATGGTTGACTTATCAATTTTAACTGCATGCGTCGAGGTCGAAACTTGTCTTTCTGGAGGCGCATGAGTTCCACTTAACACACGTTCCATTTACAAGAACTTAGGACAACACTCAACATGTCCACCTCAACCTTCAAGAAATAATAATAAATTATTATCCCCTTTAGAGGTAAGCCCCCTAGCTTATCCCCTAGGCCCACACACTTAGACTCCTCCCTTACCCAACCTTGTGGAAGCTTAGTCCCCCATCACTCTTTCTTCGTGGTCAGTCTGCACACAACGATGTTTATGTTTTATTAATGATATGCATAATTACATATACAAAATCAGGCTCCTAGCCTTTAACACTTAGGCTCTCCAGCCTAATAAAGACATAATCCCACCAACTTATATACACTTGGCTCACCAGCCTATAAACATGATTACAATTCATAATAAAATTGGGGCACTACCGGGGGATATTACACCTATTGTGTCTCTATAACTCTTTCGATATATTTCGGTCCTTTCACTATAGATGCATGGACCTATTCATCCTCTTTACTTTTAACTCTCTAGACTCTTTTCATGGTTGTGCGGTTTATGAGGTGAAGCTTTGGATGAAGTTGTCAATTATTTACTTCCTAATTTCCACTCAATTGGAAGTGATGTCGGCTCTCTTATGCTCATTATTTTTAACACTAGGGGGTTGATGACATACGGTTCCTCCCTAGTTGACCAACAAAACCCCAAGGTGTCATCATATCAATCTTCAGTCAAGGACCGAAGAAGGTCTCATCTAAGATGCCATCAAAATCATATATACCATCTGGTATTGTGTCAGAGATGAAGGGATAAAACATACAAGGAAGCCACTCAGGCTAACATTCATACATTCAATTATACTCCATTAGAAAATTAACATCTTAAGTCATTACCACACTCATCCATTAAACTCATAATAGACAGAAAAAATTATAGAGATAACTACATCTTTATATTATCTCCATTAAATGGTAGAATGCACACATCAACAAATCCACATTAGAATAGGAATAACACTCTACACTCAGATACGTTATACAACTCATGCACTACAATGCACTATACACTCTCTAATTAGATTTTTCACACTCAACAAAATCCATTACAAACTCTATGCAAGATTGTTTCAGACTCATACAAAACTGCTACAAGGACTCATAACATGACTGATGCAAAACTCAGACTGTCTTCCTCTTTTGTCGACCTCCTCCCTCTCTTATTTCCTTTGCTTCTCCTTTTCCTTCTTTTCTCTACTCTGACACTCTATCTCTTTCTCGTCTACTTCACTCGCTCTAGATATTTCCATTCCTGCATGCTTCTATCACCTACATGAAACCCACATAACCTCCTTGGAGCATGGTAGTCTTAACGAAATTACCAGCTCATCTATAATCTTCCCCATGATCTCTCATGTTGTCTAGGTTCATTATTCAAGAATATTCCAAAAAATATATTCTTTTTTAATTGACATGCATTCTATATCTTTCTAATATTTAGCATGAATTATATAAATTTGATTGACGTGCATGATTTATTCCATATGTCGAGAAGTTGTTGATGTGCACACAAAATTGAAGTGTGTGCATGAATAATATGTTCATACGTGCAGCTTATCTAAAAATTTAGGTTCCTACATGCCCCCAATACTATTACTTGGATCATACTTAAGCCAATGGCAATGTTCACGGTGGGACATATGGGTGGAATTGAGACTATACCAGAGCAGACTGACCAATATGTCTGTGCGTTGCTTGAGTAAGAGAAAATCATCAATATTCTATGACCAAAGAATCAATCCAAGATATGGTTTTAGCCGGGATTGAGTAAGAGAAAATCACCTATCTAGGATGTAGTTACAGCCTAACAAAGGTCTTGGAATGAGTCGAGCAATCCCCAAGGTAATAGATGGGTTTGGTATTCATTCGTCTAGGCTCTCGAACTCTCTATTTATGAGTTATTTATGTACGAATGAGTGAGAGATATTTCACAACTTTCCTTCCATAAATCTAAGATTGAACATGTTAAGAACCAAATATCAATATGGCATAGAAAAACCTTAGAATAAGTACTCAACGCCTTGAAAAAGAGAGAATTTCATATAATAAGCCTCTTCGAGGGGGAAACCTCCTTTTACCCCACATAAATGTTCAAGTACAAGATGATTCCAAATGAAAATGTCTCCTTGGTATATATATGAGATTAGGAGGTATAATTACAACTAATGGAATAAAGCCGACATAAATAAAATAAAATTACTAATGTAATATGCCCCAATTAAGGGGTAATGAGCCAATATTAGGGCTTAACATGCCCCTCCCCTTGAGACAAGTGTTGTCCGCAATGCTTGAGTAAATTTGGATGCTTCTATATAAAATACTCTTCTTCCCAAGTGGAATCTTCAGCCGATAGTTTCCTCCATTTAATGAGATACTCTGAAATGGATCTATTCCTCAGCTAGTGAATTCTTGTGTCAGTGATGGATTTAGGCTCCAGTATGATTTTTCCTTCCTCGTCAAGTTCTAGAAATATAGTTTGAACTGGGATCTTGTCACCTATAACCTTGTTTAAGCATGAAACATGGGAAACTGGGTGTACTCATGAAGATGTAGGCAACTCCAATTTGTATGCCATAGTACCAATCTTTTGCAACACCTTATAAGGGCCATATTACTATGGTGATAATTTATTATCCTTCTTGACTTGCTTGAGGGACATCTGTTTGTATGGTTGTAGTTTTAAAAATACCCAATCCCCTACTTCAAAACTTCTTTCACTACGATGTTGATCTACTTGTTGTTTCATGCGATTTTTTTCCATGGTCAGGTTGTCCTTTAAGATTTGGAGAACTTGTTGTTGATCCTCAATGTGATCTTCCACTGCTTGAACCTTAGATTTTTCTTTTAGAGAAGAAGTGATGGAAGGAGGGTGGTATCCGTAGAGTTCCATAAAGGGTGTCATTTTTGTTGCAGTATGAAAGGAAGTGTTATACCACCATTCTGCCAAGATTAACCATTTGAACCATTGTATGTATTTATCAGATACAAAGAAACAAAGGTAGCCTTCCAGACATTTGTTCAGTATCTCGGTTTGTCCATCGGATTGAGGATGATAGGATGAGCTATGAGCCAATTGAGTACCCAAACAAGAAAATAATTCTGTCAAAAAATGTCTAGTGAAGATGGGATTTATGTCACTTACAATAATCTTTGAGCTGCCATGTAGCTTTTGAACTGTCTCCATGAATGTGGTGGAAACTGTACTATCTTTGAAGGGATGAGAGAGTGCATAAAAGTGTGCGTACTTGGTCAGTCTATCAACAATCACCATGATGATGCTATTTCCTTCAAACTCCGGTAACCCTGTGATGAAATCCATGGAAACATCCTCTCAATGTTGACTTGGGATGGCTAATGGTTGTAAAAGACCTAGGGTCTTAATTGTTTCCACCTTATTTTGTTGGCAATCCAAACATTCTTCCACAAACCTTTGAACATCAGTTTTAAGACCATCCCCAAAAAAATCCTTCTTGACTCTATGGTAGGTTTTCAAAAATCCCGAGTGCCCTCCTACTAGAGAGGTGTGCAATTCCAATAGTACCTTTTGTTTGCATTGGGAGTTCTTACATAAATATAAACGATCTTTGTACCATGGTGAATCATTTTTCCATGTAAATGTATTTGATGCACTGGAATCCTACCGCAACCTTTGAATGAGAGTTTACACTTTTTCGTCATTCTTCCATTCATCCCTTGCTTCTATTATGCAATCGGGTTGGATGATTGAGATAGCATAGAGAAAGGCCTCAACATATTCATCCTTTCTTGAGAGTGCATTCACCACAAAATTTTTCTTCCCCTTTGTATAGACGATTTCAAAATCATAACCCAATATCTTGGTTACTCATTTTTATTGTTCTTCTGAAGATAATCTTTGTTCCAAGAAGTATTTAAGACAATCATGATCTGTTTTGACCTTGAAGTGCCTACCTATTAGGTAAGGACACCATTTCTTCAATTCATGTAGTATTTCCATCATTTCCTTCTCATAAATGGGTTTGTGTAAGTTCTTTCCCTTGAGTGGTTGACTTTCAAAAGCCAGGGGCCTTCCTTCTTGCATTAGGACAACACCAATTCCATTTCCCGAGGCATCACATTCCACAATAAAGGTTTTTTTGAAGTCTGGAGTGGTCAATATAGGAGATTTGCACATCACCTCTTTAAGTTTCTCAAAATCTTTAGTTTCCTCTGGAGTCCATGAAAATTCATCCTTCTTAGTTAGTGTCATTAAAGGTGATGCTATTATTCCATAGTGTCGAGCAAACTTGCAGTAGTAACCTGTCAAACCCAAAAATCCTCTAAGATTCTTCAATGTTTTGGGAATTGGCCAGTCCATCATGGACTTAATCTTGTTAGGGTCTACCTTGACACCTTCATGAGATACAATATGACCCAAATACTCTACCTCCTTCACTCCAAAGAAACATTTGGATGGTTTGGCATATAGTTGTTTCTCCTTTAGTAGTTGTAGCACCTTGTCAACCTGTCACACATGATCCTCCCAAGACTTGTTATAGATTAGTATATCATAAAAAATACTAACACAAATTTTCGAAGGAAGGGTTTGAAAATGGAATTCATCAACCCTTGGAATGTGGAAGGTGCATTTGTAAGGCCAAAAGACATGACCAAAAATTCATAATGGCCTTCATGAGTTCGGAATGTTGTTTTTGGGATATCTT